>QJNU01000014.1:55200-156303 GCA_004154915.1 Monosporascus ibericus | reverse complement strand
CGGCTCCCCGGCGGTTGCTCGGGGTTTATCGGCCTTAAAAACAATCTGGGCCCCCCCCCCCCCGGTACCACGGGACCCCCGTAGGTCACGCACAGCCACCCCTGACAGGTACGTAATCCCATTCTTAGCCACATGACGCTTGGTCATTGAAACCAGTCTAACCCCCACCACCCACTGTCCCCAGGTACAGAATAAACCTCAAACCGCTATTTCACTGCTAGGAAGCGGTGGAAACTCTTCCAGGTGTGGATGGATAAACTGAGTTGATATATGTCCATAATCCGAACCGAAGATTCGATTAGCCCGCAGATAAAAGTTCTCGACAAGAGAGCTCCCAGTCAGCCGGGCTGACGGACCACGCATCTACATACCTGTCAGGTGTTAGACAACAGCAACTGAGACAACTTACGCCAAGAAGTAAAGTCTAGGGGCTTGCCAAAACATATTATATTTGGCCTTCTGTTCATGTGAGTGCTCTTTTGACTTCATCAGTGGGCATGCCTGCCGAATGACGTCATCAATTCAAGTTTCCGGTTACTGAATGTTGCGTGCGTTGCACCCTTTTTTGAGCCCATCTTCTTTTCAATGTTAACGGGTCTTAACTACTCAAGCTAGGTACATATACGTTTCTATACAGTCGAGTCCTCCCTATACTAAGCGCGTTCATTATCGGGGAATGAGACCCTGCCCACTACGATGTCTTCATCCCCTTTAACTGCCCCACAGTTGCGGGCGTTATTCGACATTCTTGTCCATTACGAGACTTATTCTGAAGTTGAGTTTTTCAAACGCCCAGAGGCAATCGACCATTATGGATACCCCTTTACCGCAAATGCGAAGAGTGGAGGGAAGCCCGCGAATATCAAATCATCTACCCCTTTATTACAACTACTCCTCACCAGGCTCCTCCTGCCAATACCAGGACTCAGGGATCTGTCGTCAGACTTCTGGAATGTGAAGTTCCGAGGAATTATGCTGAGACTATGCGAAGCGGACCTTTCGGAAAGCTATGATAAAGGGACGTTAGGCAGCAGGAAGCGACTAGCGACCGCGGCTTCGGTGATCCATGCAGCGATTACCAGGGGCTTACTCGCTGGCGTATCTCAAGGTGGAGAATCAACCCTTCGAAGCCATTACGACTCTAGGACAGCCGAGGGAGTGACCGATGCATACCATGCATCAATATATCAGCTCGTGTATGGCGACTTAGTCGATGACCTTTTCAACTATGCGACCAAGACGGGTAACCTCGATGACTACTCACCAGCTGTAAGGGCCGCCGTGGACTATGGGATTATCCATATTGCAACATTACTGCATTGCATCTTCTCCCTGTCTGCCGAGGGGCCGTATTTGCTTAAGCTTCTTGAGAATAGTAACAGTCTCATACCCTATTCAGTCCTCGGCCAGACATTGCGCATCGGAAATGCAGCCTCGATGATGAATGGCCTCATTCGGTTGATCCTGGCTAAGGTCAGCGTCGGGGCTGTGACGAACTGGCTAGGCTTGACACAGAATGCTCCCGACGGGATGAACCTATTACAGAGGTCAGTTTGACGATTCTGCTTGAAAAGATGTGTCTGACTAAAAATCTTAGGATAATATCCTTGACCCTTGAGTGGGATTCCAGTGATTTTCGCAAAGCAGTCGAGAAGATCAAGAAAGAGAAAGACCGTGCAAGTGATGAATGCTTCGCTGCAATTGATCGACACGTTCAGTCAGACCGGTCGCAGCATGATTCTATACGAGAGGCTAGCAAAACGCAAAGGCAATCAATAGTGATTGCCATCCTCGGGTCGGCAGACAAGCAGCTACCAGACAAGTTAACAGACTCTCAGCACTCTCAGTTATTGGAGTATTACTCTGCCCAGCTGGCAATCCGCGACAGAGAGATGATTGTCGATGCGTTGTGCCGTCAGAGTCCCGACTTCACGACATCAGTGCTGAAGGAGGGATTGGCAGTTTTCGACCCGATGATTCGAGTCATTCACCAGAATGTTGACTTGCGGAAACATCTCGGTTCACTCCAAAAACTGCTGGCTGACCTGATCAAAACCAGCAAGCCAAAGCAGTCGAACAGCGGTAGTAAGCAGCAAGATACTGGATCCCTTCCCCCGTCCGTGGATGACTATGTCGATCTACTCCGGCGGAATCGCTATATGCTGTTTGAGTACCTTCATGACGTTGCGAAGGGCTGTCCTGAGCTTAGAGAGACTTGGCGCGCCTGGGCGAAGCACGCCGTCAAGGCCTTCCGGCATGATGCTAAATATACCGATGTTAGCAGGTTTAAGGAGGCATCCGACGCTTCCGAACCCAAGGCGCAAGATCTCAGTGCTGGAAGCATGGATATAGACTTACAGAGACTATTCGACAGGATCCCCGCGGTGGCACGCAATAGTGCTCTGGCCGAAATCGACGCCCACGCCAAATACCTTCGGAAGCTCGAAAAGATCTCAGCAGAGCGTATGCAGCGTATTCTAGACGGCTCGGCTGGGGGCGGACCGGGAGCCAACGGTATGAGCGGCCCTGGGATGTATCTCGCGCAATGGCAATCGCTGTTAGACAACACCATCATCACCCCAGAATCGAAACAGGGCCCACTGAGACGCGGCAAGAATGTCAAGAGTTTGAAGGCGTCTGGTAAAACCGAAGCCGTGACGACAAATGAGAGTCGGGATCCGACCGTAATCCTGCCAGAAGAAGAGAAGTCTCTCCTGGAAGCACCCGATGTAACAACCGTGATCACTCACCTTGGGCCGCAGTTCAAAAACCTGGTGGCTGAGAAGTCTTGCCAGGGGTTGGAGTCATGAGACAGGATATCACAATAGACTATGAATACAAAGCCCATCATAGAGAATCACATATTGCGTCACCATCGATTATGACGATGACCAGGACCTCACCCGAGGGAATTCCAGGGGTATAGGGAAAGGACATATGGGCGTTCATCCTTAATCCAATTATAGCCTTGTGATTATCTGATGTCATGTGCTCAGTCTATCACTGTCTCAGTCCACCGCAGAAGGACAATCGTAGAGGCCCCCACCATATGTTCCCCGTCATGGACATCACAACCAAATTTACAGTCAGAACAAGACTCCCTAGTCTAAGAGTGCACCAAACCGGATTTTCCTAATGAACCATTAATCTCCGTCAGCATTTCGATGGCAACTTCCCTACCATTGTGAACGCCCTATTTCACGCCTAAACCTCTAGTAAGACCGCCGACCAAACCCCCAGGCCGCCACAAGAAGAAGGGTTGTCCTTCGAGGTCGTCTGGTTGACGAAGTCCGTGAGCTTCCCCAGTGCCGGTGCCGTGTGCTTTCCGACTTCCTCCATGACCGCGTTGATAGGCCCCTTAAGGGAGGCGACGCCGGGTCCGACAGGGGCGGCCACGACAGTCGGGGTGAACAAGGGCAGAAGGGAATCATGGCGAGCTGCATCGTGGCGGTAAATTCAAAGAGTCGACTTTGGCTTGGTTTTTGGGGCTTTCGAGCTTGGTGCAGGAGTGACTGCGGTAAGGATACTGGATGCGCTTGGAGAGTGCAAATTGACCGGTAGAGTGGCTGGGCGGGACAATATTTATACACCGAGATGGTGTCTCGCTCGCGGGTTTCGTTGCCACAGACGCGACCCTGGATTCCCGGGAAGAGAGGATTGGAGTGACTCGCAGTTCGGCCGAGACATCCCTTGTCGCATCGCGCAGAAAGCTTAACTGATTGAGACGGGATGCCTCTATGGTCAGTGAAGCGCTGACATTTCGGCCGCGATTCGCAACCCTGTCGAGCAACAGTGTCAGACCTAGCTGAAGATCTAGATCTGTTAGATAAGTCGTGGCTTAGCTAGTTTTGCTACTAGTGGAGGAGGCTGCTGGTTGTCTCCGGTATCGCTTCTCTCAGTTGCGACTGTTTTATGTGTACTTAAGGAGGCTCTGCTACCCTCCCTTTCCAGACAGGACCTCTTGAAGGTCAACCTGATAATAGCTTCTTCTTCAGCCATATATGCTTCAGTGTGTGATGTCAGGGTCTCATAAACAGCAAATCTTCGAGTGGGACATAACGGGACGTTAGCTATTCGATGATATTCGAAGCGCGGGATGTCGCTGCTCGATTTTAGTGCGCCAGCCGCATCGAGTGTATCTGCCAATACCACATGAACCCCGAAGCTGTCCATCCTTATCTTGTGCGGCGTGTCGCAACTCCAAGGATTCCGGCACCCACAGGCGCAGTACCAGACAAACCATAACATGAGCACGAGCAGGGACGGCGCGCAGGCTACGAGCCCGGCGAAGAGGGCGACGCTTCGGTCTTCCAGGGGCCATGTCAGGGGCGCTGGCGACGATTCCAACAGCGTCGGCGTTTGTCTTCCAAGCAGCGTTCTGCGGCAGATGATGCCAACCCCCAGTGTCCTCCACCCACTGCGCCCCAGCTCCGTATCGGGAACCGATCTTCTTTCTGGCCATTCGCCATAACGGAGTACGGGAGCCATATGTGAGGATTGCTGCGATCTGTGAGCGGAAGTAACCGTGAAAACCTTATCTATAAGCCGAGTGATGCCAAATATTATCGCGCGAGGAAGGTCCGTGGACATCGGAGAGCCTGGGTATAACTTAAGCTCTGGAATGAACGTGGCGGGTGGCATGGGGCTAGTCCTATGGCTCTTTAGAGAACAAAGCACGATTCATAATAGATCGCTTGCGGTGGCAACACTCGCTCGGAATTCTTGCCTGTTGGCACTAAGGGGTGATAAGTTGCTGCTTGTGATGAACGAAGAAGCTCTCAATAAAGGCGTTGTATTCAAGTTGCTGAAGCAGCTGAGCTAATCCCGAGCATACAAATATCCCTTGTCCCCACCCCCACGGTCGTAGTCCTACTGCTACTGTATTTGTGATAGTTAAGAATCGACCATGTATAACGCTATTGTTAGCAAATGCAATAGCGGCCTCGCTTTGCGACAGTATTTAACCCGCCCACGGATCGCCGTGGAGCACCATAGGGTCTATACGTCCAGAAACCATGCCGATCGGGGAAGGTTAAGTAGATCTAGGTCACGATAATATGTATATCTTCGGTATGAGGAAAACACGGTAAAAAATTTGTATTGTGTATGCGACGCTATACCCGGCAATACAAATGTACGCATAGAAAAGCTGAATATAAATTAGAAGCGCCACGGTCATATTCTGGTGATGTGACAGCCTTGTCACCGCGTAGCAGTATTCGACACCCCCTATGAGGTTTACATTAAATCGAAGGACGTCTTCACGTTCGGAGTTGTCCTAAGAAGGGCACATCTTTTTCCTTTTACCATGTCGGATCCCTGGCCTTGACGGCGCTTCTTGGGAGATATCAAAACGTGGATGGGCTGCGTCCCATTGCTCTGGAATGTAGCTAGTGCATTCAAGTCGCCTGGGACGTCGTCGTGGAAGCCCGACTGGACCCTTATATTGGCGTCGGGACACGTATATGAAGTGGATCTTCGCTAGGGGTACCGATATGCCCCTTTTCCTGCCCCACAGGAGGCGCCGCAACATGGATGATAGAATGGACGGCATACCTAGTCTGCCTCGCACTTCCCTTAAAAATATTTCAGCATCTTACATGCGTCTCTAGTACGCCTAGACAAATTCACCTGCGACCTCTCTGCCGCCCAACCCCGAGTCCAGCAACAAGTCGAGGCTATCGTATGCCGAGCTTGGTGCTAGAGCGATCGGCCCGGCTAGTTACCGTTCCGCCCCGTTTTTTGTGGAAATATGGGGACCCTGATGACGATATTCCCCAAAGATTTATGTTGGATAATCTTAATCCAACTACTTGCCATTTCTTTACCGTGGCGCGACTTTCCTTCGCATTTGCCGTTTGCGCCGATAACGTTGCCATATCCACCACTCCCCCTTCATCAACGCACTAGCGACGCCAGTGTAGCATATTCTTCCCCCTCTCAAATACGGCCATTAAGGCTGGTAAAGTGATGCGTCCATAGTCTGTTCGGATAAATGCCTAAGGCACCAAGGCAGAAGCTCGCGAGGCAGGCATGCGATGCCTGCAGGGTGAGGAAAACGAGATGTTCCGAGACTTCGCCATGCGACGCATGCATTGCGTCCGGTATACCCTGCAAGTTCACGAAGGTCCTGTCAAAGCGAGGACCGCGTAGCCTTCGGCCCCATACGTTGCAGCGGATATCCGCGTCGTCCCAGGGTCCCCATGGGGATGAACAAGCCGAGGACCATACCCCTTCGCTGGGGACTAATCATGCGGGAACGGATCCTGTAATCCATCAGTACAACGACCTTGAAGAGCTTATCAGCTTCCTGGCCATATTCCAAGAGAGGCTCTATCCGGTCTGGCCGATCGTCGATGTCGCCCCACTTATAAGCGACCTGTCCAAGGAACGGACTGATCCACGGGCCCATATTCTAGCGGACTCTATACGACTGGCGACTGCCGCTCAACTGCGACGAGATACGGGCGCATCTCTGGATGCCCTGTCAACACGCTTGGCAACATGCGACCACCAGATGGACCTTACGAGTGTGCAGACGTCGTTTTTCTTACATATCATTCATGAAAATGAAACACCCGGGGGAACGAAGTCTCTGATCTACCTTAGGCAAGCTATCACAGTGGCGCAGATGATGCGCCTGGACCGGGAATCGTCATATACTAGCCTGCCCGAGACGGAACAGCAGATGCGTCGACGCATCCTCTGGCTTCTCTACGTGACGGAACGGGGCGTAGCCCTACTTCACAGGTTACCCGTGATCTTAAAACCGACCACACTCTTTCCGTTCCCACAAGACGACACGCACGTGCTACCGGCATTCCTGGAGCTCGTCCACCTATTTTGGATCTTCGACCAGTCCGGCATCTTCGAAATCTTGGAAGATGCGGACTGCAATGGACCTACGGTACCGATGGCGCAGCGATGCCTGGACATCCTGCAGGATACACTCCAGGAGACCTCCACGAATTTCGAACCCAGCAATTACGTGCAAAAAGCCGATCTCTTCGTCACACGCCAGTGGATGCGCACTGTCGTATGGAGAGCGGCTGCGAGCCTCGGTCTACACGCTACAGCTCTGAATCCTGTCCGAATTGGCAAGGAGTTCCTCTCCTTCATGTCTCAACTGCCGCGAGAAGCTATTGAATCCCATGGCCCTACAATTGTAAGTCTATTATTTGAGCCGTGGAAACGTATGCGTATAGTGATGTTCATCGTTACAGGAATACAAGACGTACGATATCGCGACAGCTGTCGTTGATTCCGTATCGAACAACTCACCGGAGGCTTCGTCAGCCCGCCAAGTCCTTGGGGGGCTACAGAGACTATTGTCTTCGTCTAGAAGAGAAAACAAACAGCTGCTAGCCTCTCTCTACTTTAAAATCTCGTCGATTCCGATAACTTTACACCCTAGCTTTCCGCTGGAGAATGGTCAACGCGTCGAAGAAGTCCGTGACGAGGGTGATCACCAGCCTGCGGACAACTCAGATGAATTTTCGGTAATGAATAATCCTCTGGCGTGGGTTGACCTCCATGGCATATTGGCCAACGCGGGCAGGTTCCCCGAATCTACGGATGATCAGTTCACGTCAGTTGACCAAGGTGATCTGAGTGCCTCCTGGCAACCACTAGGTTATAGCATGCCTCTCAGTTTCACATATTCAGCCTTGGCCGCTTCGGCGATCGATCAAGCTCAGACCGCAACCGAGGACCCCATGAATGCGCATAATGTGCCGTGGGACGAGCACGTCCCTTGACAGTCGCGCAGAAGCCCTCCGATATTAATTTCAAGTACGGCCACATGTAACTTTGTGCCTCTTCCCTACCACCTCGAACGCACCCCCGGGCGCCCACACCCTCGAGACGACTTCGAAAGAGGACGCACTATCTGAGGAAATCATGAAGACGAAGCACTGAGCCGAGAAAACGTCTAATCTCTCGCGGGAATACCTCGAGGCCACTGTCGATCCTTAGTCTCCGAGGGGTTCCCCTCCAGAGCACTCGAAAGCCTATCGACCCCATGCTATGTCAACGGAACGTGACTCTTGCGAACCCATGCCTACTGAACCAAGATACACAGAGATGAGCAACGATTTGTGACAGCGGCATCAAGAGAAAGGTTCAGAACTTCAGAACGTCATGCCGAATGCCATTAATGCCACCATCTACTCAAAGCCTTTCGGCCCCTGGTGCTTCCGCTGTTTAAGCTTTAACTCTGGTGCCTCACCGTTGACTATGACTGCCCCTGTCTACTCGTCTGGGATGAACTCGCGAGAGGACGAGGGAGAAAACACAGAGCTAGTGTCCAATATAAACTTACATACTTGTAGCCGCTCTCAGACCCGGCTAATGCGGCCCGTCTAGATCTGAAATTATTTTGGCCTTAGATATCAGAGAATATTCCGCGCAGTCTTGAGGAAGGAAAGGAAGATCCTGGTTGAAGGAGTAAGAATTTTGGGTTGCTAATATCTTGGTTTCAAATGCTGTGCTTCAAGGGAAGCTTTAGCTAGACTGAACTAGATTCAATACGCCTCATTCTACTATGCATATTCAGCCACCCCTTTTTCGGACCATTGCGCGTCGTACCGAAACGCCCCTTTACACACGTATACAATCGCAAGATGATCATGACCACATGAGACTATGGTAGCCCCAAATGAAAATGCGACAGGACAGTCCACGTAACGAATCTAGGTCATCTACGCATATAGCTACCACTTTCTCAATTGGAAAGCAAAGGAAAGACTAGGCAATGCGGTGATTTAGTTAAGGGGTAAACGAATGTATTCAAGTTGGATGAAGAACTACCCGTTTAACCTGGGGACATGGAAGCCCCCGTATACAGACATTTATCCTTATTGATCCTTCCATACATACATCCTTGACGGCGTATCATGACGCCAAGGCAACGATTTCACTGTGGTCACAATGGAATGTAACTTATCGGTGGTGGCCTTCCAGAGCGACCTATTCTTGGCACTTACCCCGTGCCCAGGGCTCACTTACCTCTCAGTCTAACCAGCTCAGTCATTTGTGAGTTTATCGCCCTGAAGGACTTGTCCGTTTGTTCGCTGATAGCCTCCAGGCTTGCCATGAGATAGGCATGCTCATCGAGAAGCCACTTGATAACAAGGCATCCGCCTCCACCTGAGCCACGAACGCGCGCCAGGAAGCCGCCGTTATCCGCCCCCCCTGGGAGTAAGCCAGAGCTCGGAGTACGGGAAAACGCCCCTCAGCACGTCAAGCTGCTCCTCTTGGAAATTCCCCACTTTGGCCTCGATGTGCGCCCGCGCGTGCGCATCCCAGGGCAGCCAAAGCTCTGCCTGCCAGGCCATCTGCGCGAGGCGGTCGCCATCTCCCACGCCGACAGCCTCTCGGCCAGCGGGCCCGACCGCGTAGCGGCCTCGCCGGCGCGCCGCCCCTCCTCCTCGTAGAGCAGCACCTGGGTTCTGGCGCGCTTCTGGCCGCGCTCCAGCTTGCGGCGCCGTGCGTGCGAGGTTCTCGAGCATCCCATACCCGTAGCGCGCGAGGTTTGTCGCTACACGTGCTATCTGAGCCTTGGAGCCGAGTTTGTCCCCCATCACCTCTGCCCTGCATGTGGCCCAGTGGCGCACCGGGTCGTGAAAAACAGCGAGCACACTTTCGGCGCTTTTGACTATGCCGCCTCTCTCGAGGTTCGTGACGTGCCCACAACCCCATGCGACGGGCTTCGGCCAGGTTCGGTCTATGGAGGACAGTCTCCAGGGGAAGTTGGTGCATTCGGACGACATTTTCGATCATTCTGAATCTTAAACGGACAATGCCTTTGATTACTTTGTTGCTAGTTGAAGTGGATGATCGGAAGCGAATGACAAAGAGAGGAGCGCCACATTATTATATACCTAGAGAAAGCACTGAACAACGCTCATGCTCTTTTTGTTCATGCATCGCCGTCGATATCCATGATCGTCAATACCAATCGCGGACATTTTTAACCATTTAGGGACAGATCTTTGTGGGTTCGACCAATGCTAGCCTTTGTATGCTAGTCTCATGGAGACAGTGCATTGTTCGATAACTGTTCCCAGCACCAGGGACAACATAAAGTTGTTGTTTCCAAGGAAGGGCAAAGTCTATTCAAGCGAGACAAGCGAGCTAGGCCAAGAGGCTATATAAGATCCCTGAGTAACGGTCTCATATCTCCGTTCTCTTAGGCTGTCGCTTCGGCACAAATCCCTGCACATCAAATTCTCGGGTGCGCGGGCCTTTGAACTTGATTGCTATTTCCCTTCCCAGCCGTCGTCCTGTATTATCCACGATGCCCGTCATTATTGCCCGTGAGCAGTTCAGCTGTGGCGATAGCCTAGAGACACGGCACAGGGAAGGAGACGATGACGATCTCGTCCAGATGGAGACCCTGCAGTCTCAGGTGCGATGTCTCCAGTGCATCTGCCAGGAGCTGCTGGACCTCATGATCGACGGCCTGTCTTGCGCTCCACCCAGCCAGGCTACAGAGCTCGAGGCGCACTTCGAGGCGTTGGAGAAGGGGCTGAAGGGCGACATGGCGAAACAAATATTTGGATCGCTGAAGGCCAACGTCCTGAAGCCGGCTAACGCAGAGGAGTTCCGATCTGGTGTACTTGGGCTTGGTGGATTCCCTTTGATCAGTAGTCGTTTTATCGCCCGGCCTTAAGGGGTCTTGGGCTGCGATACAAAGACAACTCGCAGGGACCGAAGCAAGCCTGAGAGTTGCGAATTGAGGTTGAAAATATGAGCTTTCACCATAGGGTACTAATATTGCCAGTGCCTCTCTTCGTATTATTGGTCAATGAGATTGCTATTTTTCTGCCGCTAGAATCTGTACCAAATATGTTAAGCCACGGAAACATGATTGGCCTCTACTAGGCCCCTTATTTGTGAGTTGAGAACGTCCGTCTGGTCAAGGAGAATATTGAAATCAGCGAAGAATATTATTGAGAGGAGAGCTCCCTTGTGCTGGTCAGGTGCTTAGCTACTTCGCTGTCCTGTGTGAAGGATATAGGATGCTTGGTTCATGATACCACTGGGTCTTGATAGACTTTGAAATGATTTGATGCTATTAAGTCTAGGCCAGTTTATTGATCATGCCAGCATATATGTTTTACTCCGAAACGACAGAACTGCAACCCGAGGGAATATATCTGTCAATTTCTTCGAACTGAGGCTGAATGTCCCATGCATTCAACATCCATGACACAATAATAGCAAGCCACTTCGTTTTTCCTCCTCTCCTCCTTAGGATACACGTATGATCCAATTTCAGTGCAGGGCAAGACCTCTCCCATATGTACGAACTTCATCGTTTGCACAGAGAATCTTCTTAATCCAGATATTGAGAAGCCCGCATCTCGACAACAGGGCCCGCGCCTCCACTGCGGGGAGGAGTCTCCTAGTCTATGCAAATACTGCGGCGAAAGGTTCTTTGCGGGCCCGACTACAACGAAGCGGGCATCGAGGAGCAGGCTGTAATTACTTGCGGTGACAAATATGAAAAGACTACGGCGGACAAAATGCATTACTAGGGCTAGGCGAACGAGCTTCCGAAGCTGAGCAGACCTGCCATGGTATCTGCTTCAACAATATGCTCCTCGGTTAAGCAGCAAACTGGCCTACTCTCTGTATGCCGCACAGTGTTGGGCTACTACAGGATTGCCACCCCTCCTCCTCAACTGGCAGCAGGAGCAAGTCCCGCGCAGAGGACCGAAGAATTCCTCAAGGACGAAAGGTGGCTACGTTGAGGCAATGCTCGGCTCGGCTACGGCTTTTCTCAGAAACATACTGAGGTCTTTGAGCCCTGGAACGGCGAAAAGGACTACAACGATGATGGCGAGCTTTGTACCAGGTTCTTGGAGGACTGTGACCCCTGAAGTCTCTTCGCCATCTCCCGCCAAGCGTTCGGGATAGAGACTGAGGAACTTCTCTCTCTCCCAGTGAGGCTTTTGTGCCAACATCTCGAACTTAGCAATATGCTCCATGCTATGTACCAATTAGGAGCTTCGCCAAGCGGGACGATGTCATTAGTAGCGCTTCCATGGAATCTCATTCTTATTTTCTACTAGGGTAAGCACTGTATCACCACTCTATGTCGATACTGAATGTTGTTTAAGAGGCTAGCTCGGTGCTCCTATGCATGACGTTTACCCCTTTTCCAGAGTGATGTTTGAAGAACCGCGAATTCGCGCTGAGAACGGGGGCTTGAGATTGGGGGTGAGGCACCGGGGCAGTCTATTTCTGGCGTCGCATCACTGTGATATGTTGTATTAGATAACCATAGAAAAGTGTTTATTGGGATCTGAAACATACATTATTGTTGAGATACGGATGTGGCTGTAGGGGTTGTTCGTGGGGGAGGTTACTAGAGTGACGGCGGGGTGGACGCGTCAGGCCCACTATTTGTATGTACGTAACTAGACCTTCACCCTCCCACACCTTTCCCACATACAGCAGCAGATCATGTCAGTCAGAACAACAGCAATTGAGATTGTATCTTCACAATTATAGGTAATTCAGGATGCATTGCCGAGTATGTCATCAAGTGCGTCTGAAGCCCCCTCCCTTTTCTCATGTACAGATGACTCGTTTGCTAGCAACAGTCTCCCAATTGCCATTTACACTTAACCGCTGGTATGCCAGTTCTCTGACAATATCATCGTCACCAAATTTGAGGACAAATGTGCCTTCTCGTTTGTCATCCTTATACATGGATATGGCTTCTTTCCTTCCAGGGAGAGCAACAACCCTGTTAGAACCTTCACCAAGGTCGAACGGAGCACCATGCTTCGAAACGACTCGGGCGGCGAATTGCCGCCCCCTGGAACATCTGGCTTCAATCTTGATCGGGTACGTGTGCTTTGGCAAAGGCTGGTCAAGCGCCGTCAGATGCATGCTAATTGCATCATTGGAGCCAAAACGGATAGCCGATTCGTCGAGCGTCATGCGCGTAGTGTAGATGGATCTATCCCGTGTCGTGGCGTTGCGGGCGTGGTGGACATAAAAGAGCTCAGATCCATCCGGAGTCCGAAGCATGACTTCCTGCGCACCGACATTATCTCTCCTGTTGCGAGGAGGTGATGCGACGATGCTTCCGTGTCCAGTAGAGTAAACAGGGACCTCGGCATCTGGCATTTGAGAGAGGACGGGGTTACGCGACGACTTGCAGAAGGGCCCAAAGGGCGACTCTGCCGTCGCAAAGCCAACGCCATAGTTAGATGCCTCGTAGTTATTGGCGCTGTAGGTGAGCAAATAGACAGGTCTGCCATTCTCGTCAGGCCGTGTAATAACCGTGCTCCCTTCCGCCCAGCGACGGTCTTTGCGCCCGCCATTGTATTTCTGATAGTCGTCGACGTGGTAGTTCTCCCAACCCTGACGGTCGGCTCCATAGGAGATGACAGTCTTCCAGCCATCCTTCCGCGGAGGATGGCCAATCTCGCCAGTGCCGTTGTAGTGAGTGATATTGCACGGCAGCTTCGGTGCATCCTTAGCGTGGATGTTCTTCTGCGAGGTCACGATCTCTGGCATCGTCGATGCGGTTGGGTCATCCCACCAGTCTCGCTCCAGCTCGATCACAATGATATTGGATTCCTCGACGTACTTGCCTAGCTCATCATCCCAATTCCAATTCCGGTAGGCATTTCGAGACAGATAGAGGTAGATTCGTCCGTCTTTATCGAAAAGGACGTTTGGGTCGATGGTAGGAATGAACGTGCCTCTTGGCGCGGTCTCGCCTTGGTCCAGGCTCTGCGGCGGCAGCATCTGCTCCTCGTCCATGATGAGATTGACATCGTGATAGTCCGGGTCAAACGGGTAGTAGTCAATCGGCCTTGACTCGATCTCCCTGAACGGCCCAGTCGGCGAGCGAGATACTGCTAAGCCGATCTTGGACGGCTCTTCAAACTTAGAGTAACGAAAGTGGTCCTTGGCCATGTCCTCGCGCATGCGTCCAGCGAAGAAGAAAAAGTACCATCCCGTCTTCTCGTTGTAATACGTCTCGGGCGCCCAATGCCAGTCGCGGGCCCAGCACGCCTGCCCGCCCTCTATGGGTATCATATCGCCATCGTAACAAGCTTTCAACACGCCGCCTGGATGCCTGTGCCAAGTCGAAAGGTCAGGGCTGCTGTAGATAGCAAAGTGGTGTCCCTTGTCAGCGCCTTCAGTGGAATACGCGTAGTACTGGCCACTGTTGGAATCATATAAGACGTAGGGATCTGCGGCCCCGTGACGAGCTGAGTTGTGGAACTGAGGAGCTCGGCCGCTCAGGTTGTCTTGGTCAGAAGCAGCCCCAACAGAGGGGTATAGCAATGCCACCCCGGCAAAGACACTGGAGAGCCGCATCTTCATAGCGTTGGAGGACGAAGGACAACCCGAGACGGCCTCCTCGAAGAAACGGCAGAAAGGCCCGTCTTATAGAGCACAGCTTCACGATACTCCAATTTGGTCCCGTTTCCACACGCGAGTCTTATTATTGTCAGTCCGAACAAATCGCAGGGGGTCGCTCCTTCATCTCTGAATCCCCAACCTCCAGGCTAGCGAGAGGCCCACAATCCCCCTCTTAACATGTGAATCTACGATTGTACGACCCCACTCAAAACCCAGCAAACCAGGAATTTGCCGTCCCAACTTCACTATTTCTCCAGACTAATACATGATTTGACAACTCCGTTTGTAGGGCCCCCCGCATAATGTTACGTTACGCTACATCCAAGCACTAAGATAACGTATAATGGATAAACATAAGACCGCGAATAATCAGTATACTAAGAAGCAGTTGGAAGAACAAACGCGATGAGCCTATGTTAGATATTGCGGAATATGATGTTTAGCCGACAGCGCATGTTAACATAGCCGTATTTCCTTTTCTGTGGGGATATTATCTAACCCCTTGAGCGACTTAAAATACTCATGTGATAAGGCAACGGTATCCACATTATAATTACATTTAACTGTGAACTAACTCGTCTTATTTAATTCACAGTGCTGGGATTGAACCTGTTTAAAGGATGAATGCAATCGCTTGTATATTCGGCGTAACTTTGAGAGAGAAGAATTAGTTCCTGACGTACTCCTCAGGTTCCAGCTCGAGAGCCTGACAGTTCGCGGGGGCGTTAACAGGATTGCAGGCGGCCGCTTTGCCACCCTTGAACCTAACGGCGTAGTCCACATGCCAGCGGCTCGTCATGCCGTAGGCGGGGAAGTCGGTGCTAACGATCTGGGCGCCACTCGCGAACGCCGCGTCGCGCATTCCCGTGACATCGTTGCCGAGGATAGTGCCCACAGGCTCGTCGGAGCGGGTGCGCACCCAGTAGCCGGCCTCGACCTGCCTCCGGATGTTGGCGATGTTCTCCTCACCCCGAGGGTCGTTGAGTTTTTGAAAAGCGCAATCGCTCTCGCCGGGCTCGGAATTGGTGAAGAGCACGCGGCCCTCGAGGCTCGGGCGGCCCGTCGCGTAGGCGTCGCGGATGGGACCCGGCCCGTTGTCCATGAGGAAGAGGACGCGGCCGCGCGCTGAGTCCAGGTCCGGCCACCCGTATGTCAGGACTGACTGCTCGAGCGTCAGTTTGCCTTGCCGCAGGTCGTCGGCCGTTATAAGCTCCTCCGGTGCGAAGACGGACCGGATCTCCTCGTCGACGCCGTCGAGCAGCGCCGTGTCGTTCCACGGCAAGGGCGTGGCGCCGCCTGCCTCGATGAAGCCCGTCTCGGCCGTCTTGAACTCTATCATGAAGGGGATGGGCACGTGATCGGGGTGGACTTGAGACCACTTCTTCACCACCTTCAAGCAATCGATGAGGGTGTGGCAAGTACTCCACACATCGACATCTGATACGTGGAGAACTTTGACGCCTGGCTTGTTCATGACGTCCTCCGGCGGTGGCTCAGTGCCGGTACGTTCGGTGATCAGGGGTCGCGCATATCGGCCACCATCGGGATCGGCGAAGACATCCAGCTCGAAGTTACGAATGGACATATACTCCGCCTGGATATCAAGGGAGGGGTGGGAATACCAGTAATTCGTGACATTGGGAAGAAGCTCGGTCTGGACCTGCTTGGCCTCGACGGGCGCCTCAAGGTGGTAGCTGTTGTGGGTGCCAATGACCTGGATCTCGTTCATGCGCACAGCATTGGTCCACTTGAGGCCGTTCTTGGTGTAACCACAGGTGGAGGACCCGAGAGCACTGCTGATGAGAGCTGTTAACCTCATTGTCAGCCACTACCTTTCTCTCCAGGTAACAACATGGCGCTTACAGCAAGCCGCCGCGGCCTTCACGATATGGCCCATCTTTAACGCGTATCTGTTAGTCCATGTGCTCGCTGTCGGATCTAGGTTAAATGCCCACCATTTTTGCTATTGATCAGCTGTTTGCTAGCTTGAATGCTAGCTTGAAAGCTAGAGGATGAAGCTTCGAATTTTCAGGCTTCAGGAGCAGTCCCAAGAGCTCGGATATGATGCTGCTCTCTTATAGCAGCGACATCGCTCCACACCGAGGTCTTACGCGGAGGCAGGATCGCGAACTCTGGCGCACGTGCATACATCTCGAGAGCATCTTCTAGGATCCCCTCGTACGCTCTCCACTGAGTTATTCCGATGGCATATTGGGCTGGGAACACCCCTGAATTGTCCAATAGGATAAAAGATGGAGCACATGTGCTTATAGTTTCGACACTTCCCGAGGTGGGGACCGTTATCTCGCCAAGCCTCTTGCCAACCAGGACTTTCGGAATGCTTTCTCGTCATTTATGAAATGAAGCCCACCAATACCTGTTCTCTTCTAAGAATCTTCGGGGCCGTCCTTCGATGCGCAGCTCTATATTCGCTTCCTATGGGCCATGAAACCCTCGAAGCCTCACGGCCATGGCGGAACTTGGACCCCAATATGAAAAAATTCATTATATACCCCTGTACTGCGTTCCTTCATTCGCCCCTAGGTTCTGAATGCAGGCCTTCCGTCTCGATCGGATTCAAGGAGGAGACTAGGTACCTCCTCTGTCTCTGGCGGTAACCGCACGACCTCGACTAATAGTTTGAAGTTTCTGTCAACTCCGTGGAAACTCAGGCTGAATGCGCCGTAGGATTAACGAGGAGCTTGGTGGAGTATCCAACTGACGCATCTCTGCTCACTGGTCCTCCTACAAGTCGAGCGTTGACTCGGATGATATGTGCTACGCATTGTAGTACTATCACTAGATGCTCCGGGTGCGTTATGCACCACTAAATCCACTAGACATAGGTGGTTGTGGTCCCACGACGTCTGTGCCCCAGATACGCGATGACGGTGATGGCGATGGTAAGGATGAAGCCAAAGTACTCGAAGACGTTATCAGCCCTGGCGCGCTTGCACCTACCCGGTGTAAAGTCTTCGCCGCTGTTCCCGTCGCCCGAGTAACACCACAATCGCCCGTCGATCTGCTCGCAGCCGCCATTCAACACCCTGTTCTCGGATCGCAAAGCGAAAGACAGCGGATCATCGGCCGAGCAACTAGGGACGGACTTTAGCGCGACTGAGAGAGCCTGGCGCCGTATTGTGTTAGCTACGCGATCCGACAATGGTTACCACGTGATAAGATGCGCGCACGGCAGCCACTTACGATACCGGCAGCTATGTAGAATACGGCGGAGAGCGCATCCGCCGCGATGACGACCTTGACGGGGATCTTCTCAAACCGTATCGACAGGAGACCAAGCACGGTGACGATGAGACCAAATGCACCGACAAAGCCGCTGAAAGACGTGACCGGGGGCACTGATTCAACAACTTGGTGGTTGGCCAAACCAATGGACAGGCCGAGAACGACGACGCCGGATATTAACTTCATCAGCAGTCAGACGCGTCGGGCCGCAGCGACCCAGAGTCAATTTTAACTCACCAGCAGGGCGCGTACGACGAGAGCTCCGATTCCCAGCATGACGGCGGCCAAGTGATTCTGACAGATGCGATGTGAAACTCAATGGTCTGGCCTTTGTGACCACAGCAACCGCCACCGAAAGGAGTGAATTATATGCAGGTTTGAAAGTCGGCAGGCAAAGATAGATCTCTCCTGACGCCCGGAGAGGATTGATCGAAAGAGCCGGGGAGCAACAACCTCGGTGATACGGGAATCTACGGAGAATGTAGGTACAGGGTAGAAGGTCCGCATCTACCACATCAAAGGCCCAGGGGCGAGTCGCCTATTAAATACGGCCACCTAGACTTGCACGATGCTATTACAGTGCGGCGACACTATTATAAGACAAGAATAAGATAGCCGCTAGGATGAGGATCCGAACACCGATACTTGGACAATATTCACCACAGGACGAGGCAAGAAAGTGGCTTAGTACCGCAGTTATTGCAGTGTTGTTGCAGTATTACATGCAGCCAGTCGGGCTATGACTGAGTTTGGCGTCCTGGAGAAACCTTTGTGCTTACTATTGAGAATCCTATTCCATCGAGGCCTACAAAAAGTCCTGCGACAACCGGGTGCTGAAACCGACTCGAACGCGATAGACCCCTGAACCGAAAGTGGACCGGCTCGCTCTTCCATTTTAGCAACCTACCACGATCCAGGTGCTAAGCGTAGAGAGCCGCATAGCCTCATTCCTTAACCCTTATTTGAAATATTCCGTGAAGCTGCTGATGTCAGAATATGGTCAGATAAGCGGTTGCTAACCATGCGACGGGAGGATCGCCGATAGCAGTTACAAGTACCCGGTATCATCCCTCGAAATCCGGAAAACGCTAACGGTCACTAATGCCTTTTATGGTTAAGCGGCGAAGATCTCCCAGTTCGCCGTTAAAATATAGAGGTATTGTATGGCATGTAGCCTCGTCAATTTCGCTCAAGATTGATGTTTTTGAAGATGGGCAAGCTGCGATCGCAGTAGGTATCTGCAGAATGATCTGGTGTTCAACCCCATCAGATTTGTATGGGATTCTGCCTGGTAGTAGAGTGGTTCTGGTAGAGGCAACTAACTACAACTCCAGGGGTATTCTTGGTCAATTACCTGAACTGGTTTGTGATAAGCCGCAAAATGCTAAAAGGCAATCCTATGGAAATTGTATGGAATATATATTGTCCGCTTTGGCCCAGATCAGTTTCTGTTCCACCATAATAGCGGGAGCACTGGCAAAACCCTCGAAGCATGTTTATTCTCATACAAATTTATATGGGAGTTTACCTAGCTCTGTATTGGACCTAGTAGAGGTAACTAACTAGGTACACCATGTAACTCGTAGCTATAAATAAACTTATGCTATGAGAAAGACTGGGCGGGACATCTTGCCGAGCTTTGCATTAGCTTTGCATTAGCTTCTTTCGGATTTCTGGATAACACTGTAGCCACCCCTTTGGCGTTGCCATTGACTGCCGCTCTTGTGAGTCTATTGCGAGATGTCCCAGGAAGTGATCAGGGTCGGGAGTCGGGAGTCGCGGACAGCCTCAATCAAGAGTCAAGAAACACCCCTAGGTCACACCAACGTATGATGCGATATTTGATCGACGACCCGCCTTATAATCTAGGACATAGCTGTCGTTCCAGGCTGGGAGTGGGTGAGACCCCGAAGCCTTGCCCTAGAAGCCCCCAGCGGCAGAACTCCGTACATGGGTACATGGCGACACCTAAAATATTGAATAGATATGACGGAGCCACCCAACTGGGTTCGAATCAGCATATTCAAGATAAGTATATAACATACGTATTCCTCACTCCCTATTAACAGACATGCCTAGCGCTTGTCCCCTCTACGTCGATCTACCATGTGTGCCGTGAGTCATCGCGCGCCCCCATGAGCCAGCTCAGCAGGCTCTTCTCTATGGAATTGACGGCCGCGGCATTGCGCCGAGTAACCTCACCCGAGGGCTTCCTAGCAGGGGTGCGGTACCAGACCGTGTCCTCGACCTCCGAGAGCGCCATGGCGACGAGGAGCGAGAGGGTCGCCTGCCGCCGGTCCGCGTCCGCCGTGGCCTTGTCGGCCGAGGAGCCGGTCTCGCGCGTCACGAAGTCCGGCCACACGAGCTCCATGATCCCAGCCAGCGTGTCCTTGAGGCCGAACGCCCGGTGCTGCGCGCGGTGAGCCTCGTGCTCCGCTTCGCTGTACGGCATCTCCAGCTCTGCCCTCTGGCGGCAGAGTCCGCAGTCGGCCACCAGCACGAAGCGCAGCTTCGACTGGACCGTCCTCCACCTGCACTCCTTGCACGCACTCGGGACATTGCCGCCTTCCGGTATCGTCAGCGGGAACCTATCTCGTACGGGGTCGTTGCCGTTGACAGGGATCAATGCTGGGGCGATGAAGTGTCCGCAGGGCACATAGATCATCTTGTACTCGCAGATGGGACACGCCACGGGCGGCGGCGTTCTTATGAACATGCGAGTAACACATCTGTCCCCGACCACGTGCCCGCAGGGGAGCGCGACAGTGCGCTCGGCCCCGAGTTTTTGATACCTAGGGAGACACCCGTGAGTTTTGAGGTCCATAATCACTGATTGCTCAGAGGCGTACCTAGCACTCCGCGAGACATCCAACTTGCTCTGTCGGCAGCAGGCACATACAACCTCCAGGGCAACTGCGTCATCCTTCCCCTGGATATCAAGGAGGTGCTGTATATCTGGAAGGTAGTTGCTGGTTTGAACTGTCGCCATGCTTGTTTCTGTATCTACCAATCGCAGTCAAGTACCGAGAAGAGGTTCCGTCTGTTATGTCCCTGCTGGACCTGCCTATTATATGAAGTTCCGATGCAACAATAGTGCTGTGGGTAAGGCAGGGTCAAAAGGTCGAATACAAAGCCAGATTGGAATCCTAGAATAAAGGTGCCTAATAACAATGTCATTACAGCCCTTGTGATGCAAACAGTGAAAGACTCGTGGTACATCGTAACAAACGCACTACGAGAGTCAAAGAAAATTTCAGCCGTTGCGTGCCGATTAGTTGGGTTATGGGAGTCGAGTGATTCTTTGTTGCTACAAGTGACTCTCCGATCAAATGACATAATCGTTGTTCATCACTGGAGATATTCTTTAGCCCAAAAGGCAACCAGCAGGAGTTACGGATTAATTGATAGATAGATGGCTGGAACGGCAGAAGAAGGTCATAATTTGAAAGGCAACTCGATATCGCTGACAGTGGTAAGCTGCGAAGAATATTACAAACACCCAATGTAAGGGGCCCCCGAAACATGGATTCAATGTCAATCGATATGGTATCAGCTAGAGGCATCCATGATCGCAAGAAGGAAAGTCAGGGGCTCCCCGTCCTCATAGAGAAGAGTCGAGCACATAGCTAAGCATATAACCTCCAATCACAGGGAAGGTCCGTCTAATTCATGTCTTGATTTGCCTTATATTTCGCTATCTATAATTATCCCGTCCACCCGTCACCAGCGCACGTCATCCAATTGACAGAGACAAGCTTCAGCCCATGCTTCTTCGCAAACTCCGCCGGCTTAAAAGACCGTCTCTGGACGAACTCTTCGCCGCCTACATCCTCCTTGGTCAGCGCAAGCCCCACGGGCTCCCTGAATAGGAGAAAGAGGTAACGGTGTGGTTTCGAACTGCAGCGTGCAAAGTCAGCATCAACGTGTCCAGTAGGCCACACCTTGGATCGGACGAAGTCCAGGGGCACCAGTCATCACATACTCGTCTTTCGGCCCTGGGCCCAGATACTCCGTCAGCGCGGGCTCCTTCAGCTGCGCGACGGCGTTGCCCCCGCCGGGCTTGAGCCCGGCGACCACCCAGTGCCGCCAGAAGGCGAACTTTGGGTCATCGGGTGTGGGCGCGTCCGGGTCCGTCAGGATGAGCGTGTACGAGCCGCCGGCATCGCCGGTGGCGTCAGGGGCAAAGGCGAACGAGACGCCGGGCGCCTGTTTACACTCTCCGGCGCGGAAGAAGTTGCCGAGGTCCACGGCCTTGTCGCCGAAGGCGACCTCGAGCTTCGTCGTCGGCCTGAAATCCGCGGGGATGAGGCCCGCCGCGGACCCCGGCACGAGGTTCGCCTTCGCCAGGGAGTCCGCGAGGGCTTTCGGGTAGTCTTTGAGCGACATCTTGATTCTCTTGTAGATATCTTGGTTCTCTTGTAGATATCTTTCTTGACGTTATTCGATGAATGTCGGCGGTGTATAGAATGGTGGCGCGCAGCTGCCTTTGACGGAGGAGGTGGGATATATCCCGCCGCTCGACGTCGACTTGCGGGGGTTATTAACCCGATCGTGTGGGCCCCCGGAGGACCGTTTACCGCCGGCCTGGCTGAAGAGGAGTAACCTGAGTGGTGGAAAATTGCAGACTAAGGGAGGGCTTGGCATGATACAAAGGTGCCTCTATCCACGTACTTGGTTTGGCGTGAATATGAATTAGCAGTAAGGAACATCAAATTACCCAAAGTAAAACAATGAGCTGGTTTGGCGTCACATCACAACATATGGGAAGACAGGTAGACCATATAATACTTACTATGCTGCAGATACCACTGTTACCTATCCAGGCATCTTATTAAGCTTCAAACCTGAGTTTGATGTGGAAATATTGTTGAAGGTAATAAAGGGCCGAACCGAAACGTCCACACAACTATGCGGTTAGAGAGTTACAGGTATTGGGAAAGGAACTTCATACCCGAAAGAAAATTGCATCTATAGGGGCTTTGCCTTCAGGGGTTGATCTGATCTAAGGCATCCAACAAGACACAGTGAAGAAATACGTTGAGCCTTTGGTCCGGGTCCGGCCATTGACTAGGTTCTTCTGGGGTGATATGAGCAATGCAAATCTGCCCTACCTGACGTTGCCTGATGGCATTTGGTCTATTATCCGGAGTGTTCAATACTCTATGTTCATTTATTCTGGCTATATTAGCCATGGCGTCGATGGGTCAAATAGCAGCGTCCTTCAGTCAAAAGTATCTCTCACTATCGGGGGTAATAAACCCCAAGCCCCTTTCGCGCTACATTAACGAGTCCACTGCGCTATTGGAGTTCAAACGGTGGGCGCTCCGACATGCGCCCCGTCGTCACCACCCCTACACAGCATTAACTAGAGGCGCGATTACCAGCCAGCGCACAGTGCATTGAGACATCTCCGATTTACAATTCCCTTTCACGCCCCTGTGCACCTTTCCATATAGCTATTATCGACATCTTGATAATTTCTAACCCGCTGCCCGCGGGAGTAATGTGATGCTTGTGAAGCTGCGGCTAATTCTTATGACATGTGAGAGGGCAGATACATTTCCAGTGCTGGGTTTATCACAATCAGCCCCTGAGAAGCGTCCGTTAACTAATTACAATTCCCCCAGATATAGGTAATACTAATTGATGACGCATAACCCTTAGAGTTCCAATGAACTAAGATTTAGGTACCTGTCAGAATCTACGGAGTCCAGCTCTTCAATGGTCTGCTACGTACGCTGAACACGTGAGAGAGCGAGTATGCTGAGACACGCACAGTTGGGACCGTATCGAAGCAGCTGCACGATCAACTCTATGAAGCCTGTTAAATGACTTTATTATAAACCTCCAATATGCAGGGGGGATAGTGTCTTTTAAAACTTAAAGAGGGCAGATACGTGCTATATCGACCGTATCAAGACTTGAGTTTTACCATATCTAAACATGGCATTACTGTCATCATGAAGGGCGCGACGCTCGACCTCAAGAAGCCCCGAACCGCCGGCCCCGGTTTCTTCGTGTGGACGAGAGACGGCCAATCTCCGAACACCGGCAACAAGAACGCGCTTAGGGAGGCTTTGGTGCATCCAAGAAGGAGGGCAGTCACGTCCCTTTGATTCCGAGCCAGGTCATCTTCACGGGTAGCGTCTCGCCCTGCAGCCGCCACATAAGCTCGCCGCCGCTGTACACGGGGCAGCAAGGCTGCCATCGCTCACATGGTAAAGCATGCGAGCATGCAACTCGCGAAGTAAGCACAGCCACGATTTATCTAGTATCTAAAGCATGGGAGAAAGCAAAAAATAACATTCTATAGTATTCCCATCGGACCTGGCCGAGGGACTGATGTCTACGAGACGTCCTAGCAAGGAGAGCTATAGTGATCCGCGCTTCATCCCTTCGAGACGATTTCGTAGTGACGAAGAAATGGGCGGCAGCTTACGATATCTGGCAAGTCGAGCTGGAGTATGCTGTAATGGGCTTATCCTCCCGGCTGACAGAGGGAGACTGTCGATGATTCCGTCCGAGTACTAAGTGCTACCAAGGAGACCTTCCGTGACTAGGGTGAGCAGTAAAGGAGATTTCAAATCAAAGCTTCCGACGCCGGACAAATGTTCGACGTCCCAAGAGAAGCGAAAATTCACAAAATAGCTGGGTAAAGAGTGGAAGGTCCACGGGATGTAATGCCAAACTGCTGACTGGCCTGGGAAGGCCGATGGCCCCCGCTCGTACAGACGTCACACGCATCTTAGTACAAATGAAATGTTGGACAGCCGCACGCTGTGCCAATGGCCTTTGAAGATAGAATGCCACCAAGTCACACTGCCGAGATGCATATCGCCTTCCCAACAGGCAGCGCATCGCAGTCGAGGCCCGGATTCTCTTGTAAGAGCTGATCGACGGATGTATGGATCATCTCGGCAATACCCCAGCATGTGTCGCCAGGCTGGATATCGTAACGGCTGCTCCCGTCGCGGCAAACGATCGATTCGGTGCCGCTGGACTTGCTCCCAATGAACCAGAAGACAAAGAGTAGAAACAACCCGACGAGCACGAGAAAATTGAGCAGAGGCATCATCTCATGTCTCCACGACGGCTTTGAGCCAGTGTCATCCGAGAAAGCCATCGGCTCCAGAGCTTCAAGGTGGGGATCATTGTCGTCAAGGGTTGGCGCGGGAGGCGGTCCCGAAACACGGGTGAGATGACCGTACTGGGAGCCGGGCGGGCCTTCCCATATACTGCCGTCGGTATCTCGGTACGAGTAAGTCTGAGTATCGGCATCGTAGCCGATGCGCTTCATGCCAGAAGGCAGGCGCTCCTCATCGCTGTCATATTGCGACCAACGGCCCATTGGAACTTTAGAGTGGCGGCTGGATAGGGCAGGGGTTGTCGGTGTTTAGCGTGCTTGGCTGGCGCTAGCCGCTGACAGTGGGTTCCGGCAGAGTCTGGAGCGTTGAAAGGCTGGGTATAGAGAAGTGTCTCCGAGATGCGGACACCCTTCGAAGATATTGATAATATGAAGAGAGTTTTTCGGAAATGGTTGACGTCGCTAGATGACGAAGATAGAGGATCATGAAATGGTGTAGGGCTTGAGGTGGCTTAGACCAGGCTACAGTAACAGGAATGTGCGGGGCAGCTGAGCTCACTATGTAAGGCATGCATGCACCACCTGTTAGTTACTTAAGCAATGTAGAGATATTTCGTGCACAAGCCACAATACTCAAAGTGGCCCGTGACTAGCGCTTGAATGTATCAATGTCAAAGCGTCCCATTCTGTGCTGGAAATGATCGAATTACACTACGCATTGCCTCGTTGAGACAAGAAACAAACCACACAGGATAAGGTGATAACTAAGTTAAAGTTGTTGCCGCTTCAGACCAGATTAGACGCCGCTTAGGCGCTTCTTTATGATAGATTCTCTACCAATCACAGCACTTCCTAAAGTCTAATTGAGCCGCCCAGGTCCCACTAGAGGAACTGCCTTGGCCAATGAACCCCTTTGTGCTAGCCTTTCATGCGACGACTCTTCAACCGCAACCCACCCAAGGGACCGCCTTTGAGTCGGCGAGCTTGATCTCGGGTTCCAGAATTAGAAGCCTTGTTTCAACATCAAGAGACAAAGACCCGTCATCGATAGTCCGAATTATGTGGCGCCAACTGTTAGGAATCACAGTTGGCATTCCTTGTGTATATGATTCAAGTATTTCTAACGGCTCATCCCGCCAACTGCACGCTTATGATGGGCCGTTCAGACCTATTCATTCATTAGCGACAATAATTCTACTTAATATCAGATTTCACTTCTCGAGACTCTCTTTTAAGATTAGTCTGGTTCTTCTTTCGTCATTACCCTTCAGGTAGACAGCAAGAGTCTGGTACTCGCAAAACAACCGAAAAACACAATATACCATCACGAAATCACGAAATCACCACAGCAGCAATGCACGGAGAAAGTTCTACCCAGAACGATGCCGACTCTGGATCCGGCTTCGCCAAAGTAGGAGTGGACTTTGCCAAGGCGGCAGCCAAGAAGAAGGCCAAGGACGCCGGTCTGAAAGCGATCACAACCCCGCTCAGGACGTGGCAGCTGTGGCTCCGCCTGGGGGGCCGGGCGGTCCAGCTGGTCTTCGCCATCGTCGTCTGCGCCTTTTACGGAAACCGCGTCCGGCGGGACAGCAGCGAGGGCAACGGGCAGCACGCCGCGTGGGTCTTCGCGCTGTTCGTCGGCGGCGTCTCCTGCGCCACCGCCGTCGTCTACGCCCTCTGCAACTTCGCCGCCTTCTTCACCGTGCCGCTGCGGACGCACGCCGTTTTCGCCTGGGACCTGCTGCTCTCCATCTTCTGGCTCATCATCTTCGGCATCTTCGCCACCATCTTCCTGCGCCTCGACGACGCCGAGGAGGCCGCGTACGAGGGCGCCCGCGTCGGCGCCATGAAGATCGCCGTCTGGCTTGACCTTCTCAACGCCTTGCTTTGGCTGCTGACCGGCGTTTACGGCTTCATCTACGGTTACACTAAGGAGAAGGGCCTGGGTTTCTGCCGCTTCTGGGAGAAGAAGGCCACGGACAAGGTGGGCGACGTCGAGGCCAACATCCACGGCAAGGTCAACGACAGATTCGGCACCACCTTCGATGGTTACAAGGAGAAGGTCAACAACAACCCCGTCGGCAAGGCTGTCAGCGACAAGGTCACCGCTAAGGTCACCGCTAAGGTCACCTCTAAGGTCACCGCTAAGGTTGCAAGGATGATTTAGGAGCGCTCCATCGTCCAAGGGAGATCTTCCCCTCCCACGCGAACCCCAATGCTCTTGGATATTAAGTTCGCCGGCGTTGGTCATATATAAGATTTGTGGCGTTCTGGGCTATTTTGTAATCAGTTAGACATATCACTTTACCTTTCGGACCAAGGCGTGCGTGTTCCTACATGTCTACGTACCGTGAAACCTCGTTACAAACTCTCACATGTCGCATAATAACGACTGTCCCCTGATGACGAGGTAGTTGGGCGCCTTGCGGCTAAGGGAGCAAAAATCTGTGCCGGCCCGAAAGCGGCTGAAACAAGTGTAATGCGTGTCGGTCAGGGCGGTCAGGGGAAACTACGTGTTCTTCTCTGGGCCCACTGTCAGATAGCGAGAGCTGTAGGCTTGCTTGGGTATCTTGCATGGGAGGAGGACGCTTGGAGTGGTTCTGCGGCTCTATGTTCCGATGGAATTCTTATCAGACCGACCCACGTCCTACTTAGGCCTCGTAATAGTACTTGTACGAGATATACGGCCGGAACATTGCAGCTGGCGAAACCAAGACAACTTATATATGCACGACCCGTCGGCAGGTATAGCGATTTGTTGAAAGGATCAAAGAGACTTTGATTTGTGGCCCTACGTTTGCAGGAACAAAATAGTCTAGGCTATATCAGTCAAGGAGGAACCGTTATCTAGCTAATCCCACACTTTCCCGATCAGAGAGCACACTTCTGCTAACACGACCCTTCTAAACGGATTATTATATGTAAGAAGAGATCAACATGCGAATAAATATACGAACCACAGTCGTAGAAACCTTTATATGTTGTTCTACCGCTTTCGCCTTAATGTCCCAGTCTTTCCCAAGCCGTCCGCGTTCCTCTATGGACGATTGCTCGCTTTCTGCCATTTCTTAATAAGTGACAGATTAGATTTCATATCGGGATGATTTGGGCCGAGACCTCGCTGTTGAAGATGAAGGCAGTCCTGCATCAATGCTAAAGCACCTTCAAGACGGCCCTGACTATTCCAAATGGAGGCGAGGATGGCCATGATGGTCAGCGTATCGGGATGCTCCTCTCCCCACACCCTCTTGCTTATCTCCATCACTTGCCACCCCAGCGACTCGGCATCTTTCCATCGGCCTTGCTTCCAGTACGTTAACGCCAGGTTGGCCATGTTGGTCAGCGTCCGGGGATGCTCCTCTCCCAACACCCTCTTGCTCATCTCCATCGCTTGCACCCCCAGCGACTCGGCATCTTTCCATCGGCCTTGATTCCAGTACGTCAACGCCAGGTTGGCCATGCTGGTCAGCGTATCGGGATGCTCATTTCCCAACACACTTTTTCTCTTTTCTATTACTTGCACCTCCAGCGACTCGGCTTCCTTCCACCGGCCTTGACCCCGGTACGTCGCTGCCAGGTTGGTTATGCTGGTCAGCGTATCGGGATGCTCCTCTCCCAACACCCTCTTTATTATTTTCATTACTTGCACCTCCAGCGACTCGGCTTCCTTCCACCGGCCTTGATCCGAGTACGTCGACGCCAGATTGGCCATGCTAGTTAACGTATCGGGATGCTCCTTTCCCAGCACCCTTCTTTTCTTTTTCATTACCTGCACTTCCAGCGACTCGGCCTCTTTCCATCGGCCTTGATTCGAGTACGTTAACGCCAGGTTAGCTATACTGGTTAGCGTATCCGGATGCTCCTTTCCCAGCACTTCCCTTCGCAACTCTGTTGCCTGCATTTGGAAGTTTTCCGCGTCCTTCCATTGGCCCTGATAGAGGAAAAATCCGGCAGCATTATGGAGAAGCGATGCCCTCGCCAGCCTCTCGTATCTCGACCCAGTGCCTTCACACTTCAGCACAGCATACAGGTGTGCGAGGTATACGCCGCATATAGCCCGATTTTCATATTTCCCGTATGGGTATACCTGGGACACAGTTAAGAGCGCCTGTTCCGCGAACTGGCGTATCGTGCCCTTCTCGACAAGCCACTTACGAGTGACCAACTGCACGAGCCGGTGCATATTCAGGCCATGACTTTTGTCCTCGGCGACAAAAGAAAATGTCTTCAGAACTCCTAAAGCCTTCGTGAGCTGTACTTTTCCCCTTGTCTTTTGCCCCTGCTGTTGCTTGCTGTAACATGCTAGAAATTCCGATGGAATGGCCTGCCGGTCGAAGAAGCTCATAAGGGAAAGAAGTTGGCCCGCAAACGCATTATCCCGCTGAATCTGCTCGAACGAGAGGGTCCACGTCTCCGCTACCGCGCGAGGAGCGTCCGAGTCTCTCCCATCCGTTTCAAATTCCTCGCTGAGCAGATCTACGAGGTCCTGGTCATCCTTGTCTAGGAGCCGGAGATACTCGCTAACCGTTATGGCGTTCTCTTGGATGAATGCGGCCGCCTGGATGAGCGCAAGCGGTAAGTGCTCTAGCCGAGAAGAAAGCGCCATTGACTCGCTTAAAGTAATAACAACACCGTTAAGCCGAGTACGGAGTAGCTGGCCCGTCTCGCTTCCCTTTATTTTCCCGACCTCGATAGGACGGTTTCCTCTCGTTAACCTCGAGCCTGTTTGCATGTTCCTGGTTGTGACAAGAATAGCCCCGTGAGAGCATTCTGGAAGGTACCGTCCGAGATTCCCTTCGTGGCTGGATGCACTGGCATTCACGGGGCCTACTGGCTGGCCGAAGAAGAGCTGCGTATCGTCTGCATTGTCGACGATCATGAGCCACCGGCCGCAATCCTTCCTCTCCAGCCAACTCTTCACTAGCGGCAGCACGTCCGTCTTGGGATCATCGTAGCCGGGGATCCGGCATTCTTGGGCGATGGAAGCATATGCCTGATGGAACCGCTCGGCGTTGCTTGCGTGGACCCAGAAAACCGACATAGCTGGGCACGCCTCTTGGAGCCAATATGCATATTCTAGGGCTATCTGCGTTTTCCTGCGAAGCGTTAATAAAGAGGCAATACGTGGCCGGATCAACCCACCCGATGCCACCGAGGCCGAAGAGGGCGACTCTTGCCTGCGAGCCAGACTTGAGCGGCTGTTGTTGCAATTTATGTAGGACTTTTTTTCGACCAACGAAGTTGTCGTTTCTCGGATACGGAACAAGAACTACACTAGTGTAAGATATACGCCAAAAGTACAATCAATAAAGAATCCACCTACACCAAGGTCCGGTGGGCTGCTCTGGGACACGGGATGGTTCTAATCGAATCAGCAAACGTTCTCGGAAGGCAGGTTTTTGTACGACTTTCCCAGCGGACATCACGCACCTGGCAGCGAGGGCACCCAGTATTCCAAAAACGCTTTCATGCAGGCCGCCGCAGCTGCCGCGGCGTAGCGTTGCCACGTCTTGGTCTTGTGGCTGTCCGCGTAGTCGCAAGCGCCCTTAATCACCACACATGGGAAGATATCCCACACCCCCGCGCCTTCCATCTCGAAGCCCACAATGCCGTCTTGCCGTGCGATGGTGTCGCGCTCCACGCCTGATTTCATCACCCTATCGCCCGACGCGATAAGGCTGAAATGGACAGCAGGCCGCGGACTGTCCTGCGCGAGGCGGCGGCGCGGTACCAGCCTACCGTTGCAACCGCACCCCTCGCACAACATCCCCTCGCTAGCATGGTGATACGTCGCCTCAAACAGCCTGTCGTACGCGATACCGGGGTACTGCGCTGCCAGCTCCGACTCGCTTTCTAGCGCGTCAAGGTAACCGGCGATCTTATCACGTAGCATCTTCCGGCCGCGGACGCCTTTCAGCTTCGCCAGGAGGGCGCGGATCTCGGCGTTGGGCCTGCCTAACGAATCTAGAAGCGTGTCTTTGCGCACAAATTTATTGGGCAGTTGCCGTCCTAGGTCATACTGGATGACGCCATCGCTGACGATAACGTCGCCCAGCACGATCTCGTCGCCATCGGGGCTGAAGGGCGCAACACCGCAGACCCCCACCACAACCGCAAGCTTGATATTAGGGAAGCTCGTTCGGCAATTGGCGGCGACGATCGCCGCGTTAACCTTCCCCATGCCTGGCATGTGTACGAGGACGACGTTGTGACGTCCTACGGCGCCGGTGGAGTAGGCATTAGGATCACCCGGGGCTTTGTCATACGGTGGGCCGTCGTCGTCCCAGTGGCAGTCGAAGAGCGCGTCGACGGCGTCGGCTTCGAGCGGGAGGGCGCAAATAACGGCAATCGTGAAGTCGAAACGCGTCGCCGGGCGCCGCAGCGGGCCCCCCGATCGTGGGGCGAGCAGGTACGGTAACGGCGCGCTTGGTGCTAGCCGTGACTAATCCGTCGAGATTCGACCGGGCTATTTCGCTTTCGCTTGTGTCGGAACTATTAGAACGCTTCTTACACCTTTTACCAAAACCACCGCATTCATTCTCCGATGCTACCCTGCTGGTGCCTTTGCTTAGTACGTTCCCTTCAATGGTGCTTATTTCCCTGATCCACCGCCGAAGTTCTCCGCGAACCGCCAGAAACCCCGGGTCTTCTATGCTAGAGAACCTGGTCATGTTCATATGGTTGCTGCGGATCCCGATCGGAGTGTATCCCGGAAGAATGGCTGACTCTTGTGGTACGACCTGTACCAGCCCGTTAACCAAATGTTCACCCATAAAATCATGCTTCAAACTTACCTGACCAACGCCTGGCAAAGGCAGCTCCTCGTAAAAACAGCTGATCTCAATCGGCCGCAGGCCCTCCCCACTGTGCGCCATGACCATCGTATGGAAGCTGTCCTGGATCCGCGCAAGCATCTCAGATTCGTCTTTAAGAACCTCCACGATCTCGGTATTCGTCTGTTTTATCACGCCGATAGACCGGGACAGCAGCTCGGCCCACCTAGCAAGGCCGGCACCATAATGCGGCGTCCCAAGGAATACGATTCCTCCAGTTGATTGAAGGATATTCTCAAGGTGTCGCTTTGGCCGCTGTCCCAACGTAACCAACGCCTACGCGATAATTAGGCTCATTTATCGAGGTCAGACTAATGCATACATTCTCACAAACCAAGCCTCCCAGACAATGTCAGACAAATATGATTGGCCGTTCATTCTACACGCGTCAGAGCCGTCGCCCGTCTACACTACTGGCTAGTGCATACCGTGTCGTCGTCCTCTCGATACGACGCGAGAGACGCCAGAAGATTCCACGCGTGCTTGCCAATCCTGTTCTGCGACACCACTTCTCGCCAGTCGGCCACATATGCATCGTATCCAAAGGTGAGGACGCGGGCAGTCGGAAGCTCCGACGGGAGGAGGACTTTGGGCCACGGCTCGGACCGCTCACGGGCGGTCCAGGTCTTCTCTCGATCGTCGGTCAGACCGTGAACGAAGACGATGCTGGGCGGAAATCGTCAGTTGGCTGTGTTACTATAACCTGGAGCAGAGACGCACACACTCGACGGTGGGGTCTGCCGGGCTGTAAAGTAGCTTGATACCTAGCGGGAAGGTCTTGGTCGAGGACGAAGCTGTCGCAGCCGACCGCTCCGGTTCGTCGTACTCAACCGCCACTCCGGTTGCCGCGGCTTTCTGTCGCCTGGGGATGAATCGTCGCATTTCGCCGCGGAAGGGGAACGTGCCCTCTCGTCTCGGTCCGTCATACTCTTCGTCTGCTGCTCCGTGTGAGATTGGCAAGTAGGCCTGGCGCAAGGGATCCCCTCTTTTGCGGCCCAGCACTCCTTTGGGTTGGAGCTAAATTTAGCAGCAGCATGCTGACCCGTCAGTGGCCAACAAAACCTTGCCCAGAGGACCTCGCTTCCGCCGAGTGGCACCCCAGCAGCATCTTTCTCGGAAGCCTCTGCTGAGAACACTGCGCGGTGTAAGCGGATAGATGCATAAAGAGTTTGCGCGCAGAGATTTCGTCAGAGCGAAAAGCGGAAGGTGATTTCGCTAGCGACTGTGTCAATGCCTTGCTAGTTCGTATCTATGGTGAAGGCGCATGCCCACGTTTTGCATCCTTGTAAAGCATTTCTAGTTCTCGTCACCCACAAGCATCTATAACCCACCGACCATGAGACACCCGCGCTTCGCCTCGCCTCACAGAATCGAGCACTATGGCAGCCTGCTAGGGTTGAACGGGGCTGCAGCCAAACTCGATCTATCAATATGAAAACAAGTATTATCCATTTGCACCCCGAAGTACTTGTTTCAGGTGCCGTACGTGCAAGGGATGATCACCATTAATCAGATGGCTCTCGCAGCGCACCTGGGCCTGCGTCACCCGTCTCCGCGACGGCGATAGCCAGCCACTTCCAACCCGCCTGGCGCGTCCGAGATAGAAGTCTTACCAATATCACATATACGCGGCAGACTTACGTCTAGTTACAAAATCTCTGTCATATGCGCCTTATATCACAGGTCACAGTCCGTGACCTCTCCGTGTATATGGAGATAGCTGGAACCGAAGCAAGCCTAGACAGTCCTAGTAGAATATGGACTCATATAACCTAACTCGCTAGGACGGTAAATACTAAAGGGCCGGGATCCTATATAACACCTTACCTCTCGACTACGTAGACAGCATAATAAACCGCCATGTCACAGAATCAAACAGCCGACAAGCAAACCCGAGAGCATCCCAAACCCACTAGACACAGCACCTCAGGGTCATTCGATTTAACCATATTCTTTGGGAAAAATCAGCGCTGCTAAACTATGTACCTCATATACAGCCAGCCAGCCAGCCAGCCCCATTGGCAACAAACGCCTCGCCCGATGCGGCAAAGGTAAATAAACGGCCGCTATGCACAGACAGATAGAAAGTATCCTGGTAGCGTAGGAGAGAGCCAGCCGACCCAGGAGGCATTCCGTCTACCCAGCCCCCAGACCGCGGCCCGTCTCTCAAACGCTAGCGCTATTACAATTACCCGCGGGAGCAGCGACGTGACCCATATCCCTCCAGATAATGCTGTATTGTACAAGGTAGGCATATGCTAGGTATCCAGATACTAGCATACGGCAGCTCTCACGCTGGGTTGCCTCATCCGCTGACTTGGCCCTCCGTCCTCCTTCTCGGCGGCTGCCGCAGCACAGTTGCGGTCAGCAACATACGCCTCGTCCTTATTAGTGGGAGGCCGAGGATATTTCCGAGGCCGGCCCCGACCCCGCTTCACCGGGGCCTGTGTCTCCGGTGGCGTTAGGGTCACCGTTTCCACAGACTCCGCTACCGTCTCGGAACTGCTGGTAGTGGTGGTGGCTACGGGCACGACAGCGGCCGCAGGCGTTGCGGAGCGCGGTTTCGCCGAGGGCAATTTCCGTCCCCGGATTCTAAGCTCGTCTTCAGGGTCTAGGAAGCGGTGTATCGTCCGGTGATCCAGTACTCGTTCCTCCTTGTCGTTGGGTCCCTCCTTCTCCGTCTTCGGCCATTGATACCCGTAGAGTTTGGAGTGGCGCTCGCATCTCGGGCATGCGCTACGCGTGTAGTAAGCGTTTTGCTGGACGAAAGCCTCGCTGCAGATCGTGCAGTGAACCCATGCCATGTCGGGCTCCGAGAGGAGCACAGGTGTAAGGGTATAGTCTCCCGGGATACGGGTACGCTGGGAGGGCATATTTTTTGGGGCTGAACATTCCTGTGGCTTTTCTTCTCGAGTACGAGTGCGGCCCCGATCAGGAGTGCTGGATTCATCGGCTGCATTAGGCGACGGCACCACGGTGGCGGTCGGGATAAGGTCTTCAGCCGCGTTAGTGACTGGAGTGACCGGCGGCGGCAAAGTGATTGGTTCAACAATATTTATGCTATCGTTTCGATCGGCAGTGGCCATCTTCTCGGCGATTTCGGTGGGCTTCGGTGTAGATTCAATTGTAGGTAGTGGTACAGCCGTGATACTGTCCTGGTCCTGGACCATCAACTGGTTCGGAGCTACCTCCAAAAGTAGAGAGGTGCCCGAATCTTCTCGCTTCAAGGGCAATGCTTGAAGCTTCTCCGGGGAAGGCTCTGGCGATTGTAGAGCCGGCTCCTTGCTGTCGCTCTCAGGTGTCGTGACATCGGTCATAACCATATCTCCGCTTCCAGACTCAGACGCAGATCGCCCGCTAACCGAATCTTCATCGCTGCTCCGTCTGGATAGCGCCTCTGGGGCGCTATGCGACTGGACTTCGTACTGAAGTGTCTTCTGCCTCTTGGCTGGGGTAACAGGCGGCGTTGTAAGTGACTCGAATTCTCGCTTTCTCTTCTCCCGCAGCAGGCTCTCCGGACCTGGCGATCCTGCCAGGGAACCACGTGTCGAGTCCACCTTGGACGTTTTAGATCTCGACTTCGGAACTCTGGGTCGGATGTCAGGAGTGACCGAAGGTGTCCGCGAAGCTGATGCGGCACTATCGTCTCGTCTTCTTCGGCGTAACGAATAACCGTCCGTTGCTGCCTCTTCGATGCTCTTCTTCACCACAACGCTACCGCCCGCTTGGGCCCACCCATTAGCCAAGTTGTCCTCGCACGTCTTGCAGAGGCACTCGCAATTGTCCTCGCCGAAGTAGCTCTCCCCGTACGTAACAGTAATCTCGTCGCCTATCTCGATGTTCTTCGTCGCAATGATTTCGATGCCTGCCTGACCAGTAATCATCAGGCGCGCATTTGCGCCGCAGTCGTGGTTCGCGAATCGGGCAGGGCCCATGAAGAGGCTGGCGCACTTGTTCCTCGAGCTAACGACAATGCTGAAGTCCTTCTTCCGAGCTGACAGTGCTTCCTCCTCCTTAGGCGAGATAAGCACCTGGATGCCAGAGAGATACTTGACCGGCTGTCCTCTCTTGACGAACTTGCGCGCAGTCACACGGGCTTCGTGAGAGACAATGGTGTACCGGTTCGTCGAGCTGACTTCGAAGGGGCAATCCGGCAGGTAGATCTGCATGTAGCGATGCAAATGGCGGCGGAAGTCGTCCTTCTCCTTGGTGGTCTTGAGACCTTGGTAGAATTTGCGTAACCCATCTGTCGCAAGCAACTTGGTCTCGGCGACTTCGAGGTTCGGTTCCACGATCAGATGCGATTGGATAATCTTTGCGATTTCTTCTTCTTTGACACCCCGCGATGGGTGGTATGAGGGCCGATTCTTCGGTATTGTGGTCCAGTAGAACGCCTAAAAAGGTATCAATTGGACTGTTCTTCGCGGCGCAAATGGTCTGCTGGCAAGTCTTATAGGCAATTTTACTCACGTGGTCAACCAGCGCATCAGTTAGTATGTCATCATACGTTGACAGTTGGGCCAATGTCAATGGCTGCCTCTTCAAAGGCAACGTGGACTTTGGAGGCATCTTCGCAATTCGACAGGAAGGGGTATTAAAAGGAGAAACGAGAGGAACCTGGCGCTTTCCGGTGGTCTGGAAGGAGTGTCTTCGAAGTACGTTCCACTTGATGCTAAGGAGTGTAGCAGAAGGGTATTCGATATCTTTTATTCGAAGAATTCCTTACTCTGCAACCCTGGTGAGGTCTGGGCTAAAGACAAGATGCAAGGCGTGAGACCTGGGTGGTAGTGGTGACGTTTGGCGGTCCCGAAGATATGTATCTGAAAAGAAAGAACTTCCAAATTGGGCCCCTTGCTTCTATTTATGTATGTCCGGTCGATGGCTTGGGGGTGGCTAGCTGTCAGGAGATGCCCCGGTCCGAATTCATGCGAAGAAAGTTTTACCCTGCCGTCATAAATGGGAAGGGACAGACAGAAGGTGAGGATGAGATGAGGAGTCGTGAGAATCGGGAAAGAGGGAACGGAGGAGAGGACAGAGATAGGAGGAGTAGTAAGGGGTGGATGATGGTGGGTTAGTCACCATAACTCTCCTCAGGAAGCCATTCTCATTAGATGGGTGGATTAAACACGATTGAGCAATTTACAGATAGCAGGGCGGATAGGGCGGGAAAATACGAAAATAATACAGTTAGAAATTTCCGGCGTTCTAATCGAATAGAGTTTGGAAGGGGGAGAGGTGAGTTTCAAGTGAGCAAATCTTATTCCTCCATTATCACGGGTTATTCCACCAGAAACTTGAGTTGTTGGCGTCCTCACAATTGACGGTCCCAAAAAAGCGGGTGGCAGGACAACCAAAAGCAATGGCTCCATGCTGGCGCTATCGATATCGATAGACTGACTTGACTGACGATCCCATGCATGGGTATGGAAAGCTGAAATGATTCTAGGAGCAGGGGAGGCCCCTCTAAGCGATTTCCGGCGATCCTGGCACAAGGGCTTTCAAATCGTTCAATGACGGCATAAAAGCAAGGCCTGCCATGTACCTGAATAGTGTAGCTCAGCACGCTAGGGCCACCCGAAAGTGCCGCCATAAATTAGTTACAGTCTTAAAGGGGGGCTATGCTCCGGGTTTTCACTGCCAATCAGCGGAAGCACCGGGATCTGCGTTTGCCTTGGCAGTGCATCTTCGGGGCTGGACTCACAAAGTTACATAATCTGCGTACTTACAGACATTGTCTCTCACCTGCGAGCACACCAAAATTTTGATACGGGGCCTCCAGCCTTCCAGGGCAGAACAGAGCCTCATCGTATTGCTGGACCTCAGCGCAACCCGCGTAAACTGAGCCCGCCATGATCCAATTAAAGGTACGATGAGAGACAATAGTCGGGAATCGCGCCGGAGAATCTAGCGACGCTAATAAAGGGTTTTTGCTTCCGGCTTTAGTCGATGCTGAACTGCATCGACAACTCAGGGGCCGCCGTTGTCGAATGTGCTCTCGTTGTCGGCCAGAAGAGACATGCAACTATTGGTTCGTCCGTCCTATGTATATATCTCTTTCAAACCCATCCCTCCCTCCATCGAGCCCGCTGCTCCAACCATGCGACCCTTACCCGTACCCTTCCCCGCCCAATGGAAATGCGCACCTAATCTAACGCCCGAAAAACAGGAGACAGGATCGTAGCGATCGTGCAAAAACAGCGGGGCGCGAGCGACGCTGGGATGGGGGCGGCGTCGTCAGCGGCGAACAAGGTGAAGCGGGGCGACATCCGGCACGCGATCGTGGTGCGGACGCGGAAGAAGGTGCAGCGCCCCGACGGCAGCGTCGTGCGGTTCGACGACAACGCCTGCGTGCTCATCAACAAGGCGGGCGACCCCGTGGGGACGCGCGTCAACGGCGTCGTCGGTGCCGAGCTGCGCCGCAAGGGCTGGAGCAAGATCCTCAGCATGGCGCCCATGCACGCCTAAGTTAGGCCAAAGATGAGTGAGGCCGGGGAACAGGGGGGGAAAATGAAAGAAAAGAAAAGAATTATATGTCGACGGATGACGCGGAAAGGGGGGAAGAAATGAAATGACATTGGAATGGAGCGACGAGAAGAAACGAACGCGGGGCAGCAAGAGGAGGGTGTGGGTCAGATGGGGACGAGAGGGGATGGGGGTTTCCCGTGCTGCGTTAGCATATCCAGAAGAGAGGCCCTCAGGTCGAGATTCGTCTTCAGATACGTCCATTAGCAGAGGTGGAGTGACAGTTTTATGTGGGATATGGCTGACTAGGAAGCACGAAGAAGCCGGGTGGACGTTGTTATCATACAAATTCAGCAAGCATTTGGCCGGCGTTGAGATCCAGGATGCCGGCGTTCCGACCAATGGCATGTACATAACCACTTCTAGAGGCCAGAATTTCACTCGACATCCAAAATACGAATTCACACGAAGTACCCAAATTCCCTAACAACCTGGATTCGGCTTCTCATTGGTAAGAGCCTTAGGAGCCTTGGTGGAATCCTAAGGCGAATGTCTCGCCAGACATTCGAACTTTCGTACGCGCGATAGCTTGGGATATGTAGGGTAGAACTCTGGGATGACAGTGTTGTAGCGGCGTAGATTGGCTGTTTAGAGCCAACTACATCCGTCTATCCTCCCCATAACGTAAAAGATCTGATCGGGCCCGCCTCCGAAGGCACACTGCGCGTAGATCTTCCCGCCATTTCTGGTATCATAATCCCCTCTTTCAAGATAAGATACCCTATTCTCCCATCCTCACCAATTGATCTCTCCTTATTCTTGAAAGATGTGGCCACACTCGCAACATACATAGAAGAGTTTCTGTCCACGACATTAGCTGCTTATCTCATTCGATCATATGTGAGCCATTCGAGGCAACGCAGCTCGAGGTAGCGACTCACCATTCCCGTTTCTGCGCTTCTCTGCTGAGATTGGAAGAAGACGGCCTCCGCATGGTTGCATACCGGGCAGCTCTTGTTCGCCCGCGGGAGCTAAATGTCGAAGAAGTTCAACGTCAGCACAGGTTCAGCAGACGAGAGTAGATACAATACGTGCTCCCCAAAGCTGGGTGCCCTGTGCTGGGAAAGAGGAACTAAGCCGCCCGACGCTTCTAGCCTAGCTGTCTGTCTGACAGTGTAAATCGGCGCCGAGGTACGGCGTGATGCCTGCATTCACACTACGATATGGCTCTGCCGATAATCGAACAACGACCGACTAGAGTAGACCACCACAGGGAATTTTCTGGCCCCCAAGTGACATGAAGTCAACACAGCAGGATCAGGTAATCCCTGAGAACCCGTGGGAGTTATGTCTTAAGTCAACGGGGTAATGGACATTAAGACATCTCATAGTTGTACTCCTCCTGGTCGACTCCAAGTGCTTCCGGTGGATCGGCATCAGGATTGGCAGCAATCTCCATGGACAAATATTGGGCGATGCCATCCTGCGACAGATGTGCCATATTGCATCCGCTGCAGGAGGCGAATTTGGCATCCCATGCGTCTCTCCCATCTGCATCCATGGCTTGCCAATAGCTCGCCTGTCGAATGTAATCTAGGGATTTGGAAGCAGCAAAGTCCGGATGAAGATTGATGTAGTTGTTGTAATCCTCAACCGATGCAGGGTCCTCGCACCGGTCGCAGTGGAGCAGGGTGACGCCGCACCTCAGGCAGACAGCTACGCTACGCTCGGCAGTGTCGGGTGGGCCCGGGGTCTCCGAAGATGGATTAGAAGAAAGATGAGTACGAACCGTAGGGTCCGATCCAACGTCCTGGGTGACACCAGCAGTCTCGCCGGCAGCGTTGTTTGCTACGTAGCGGAAAACACAGGTAGAGGTCGCCTCGTCACTGAACTGGCATGTGCGGCAAGTGAACTTGAGTTGGTGTGTATCCTCGTCTTCCTTGGGGTAGAGCATGTTGGCGCATTCCGAGCAGAAGCGGAAAGTAATCTGCTCGAGGTTTTTCTTGGAGTCCCCGCCATCGGCAGTTGTGGAGTCGGCGGCGGGTGATGCCATAACGAGACCTCGTGGTAATAGCGATGACAAGCTCAAGTGGTTTTGGGCGAATGTCCCCGACGGATACAGCCACTACACGTACGAGCCGATAAGTTTGGGTGGAGTATCCGTTCAACAAAGCCAGCGGGCTTTTTTGCACTATTGCCCTGCAGAATCGCCGTAGTGCTTTGATAAATGGGAGGCGGTGACGATGGGATCAAAGATGGGCTAATGGAGTGTTAGTTGGTTTTAGGGATGCCGGAATCTTTTAGGATAACTGACCTCAAGTGTGGGTGAGAATTGGGCTGTTGGTGGCGAAAGAAGCTAGAAAAAGAAGGGAGGGTCAAATTCTAAAAGGTGTCGAATGATGGATTTAGGACTGATTGCTGAGAGAGCTACATGTTCAGTTTCCGTGCTCTAATGAAACACCCACTTGTATCAATGAAGAGCAGCTGGATTGGATGATTCTAGGCTGCGGTAGCCATTGTTGGCAATAATATTAGTGGACTTCGCCAGCTGGGCAATCCTTGAGCACGGGTCGGAATTAGGTCCGGATATTCCACCAAAAGTACTCTGTACGTTGAAGAGTGGCTTGAGTATGTGGTGGCTTCGTCTTCTGCATCCGGCTGGGCGGGTCAGCAGGAGGATGGGTACCCCTGCCGTATCCATATCAGTGCGAAGAACCCCGTGCGTACTTCTGGTTGAAGTTGAATCATCTAAATGTAGTACGGTATGGGAGCCATCTCTTCGACATTTACTTCGTTGTTCTTCCTACGGGAGCACGAGTTTTACTAAGTAAAGCTCTGAATACCTGTTTGGTACCATTAAACTCCACCCAGGTCAAATAGTCCTTACTTGAAAACAGCCACCGAAACACCCACAAAGTTACACGCACCCCGCGTTTCAAGGCTGTGCCCCGCTTCAACATGGTAACCTCGTGATCCGTTCCTGGGCACAGCGCGTGCCACCCTTAGAGCTTATTAGAGCCTACCTGAATATATGACGTGCAATTACAATTTCTCTCTACTAGCGGTAGATTACTGCAGGATTGTTCAGCCTTAGACATCATCACCGCCATTGAACTCAATTCCATTACTCGTCATCCCACTCTCTTGTTGCACCACCCACGTAAGGTCATAATCTCTACGCAAACTTCTCTAGCTCCGGTTGTAAACAATACCAAGCTATCACTAGTCAAAGGCAGGCACCGTAAAGCAACAATCACCATGGTAAGCTTGAGATCGGCGATACCTTGCAATTGAATCTCGTCACACACTTTTCGCCAGAGAAAGACCTTTTTGAAACGGCAGCCAGAGCTAACAGTCGCCCCGCCACAGGATGAGACTGGTCTCCCGGCTGGTTGGGAGGTGCGCCACAGCAACTCCAAGAATCTACCATACTACTTCAACGCCGTCGAGAAGATCTCGCGCTGGGAGCCGCCGACGGGGACCGACACGGAAAAGCTGAAGAAGTACATGGCGCAGCACCACTCGGGGTCGGGATCGATCGGCGGTACGGCGGGGCAACCCCAGCAGCAGCAGGGGCCCCCCGAGGGCAAGATCCGCGCGGCGCACCTGCTCGTCAAGCATCGCGAGAGCCGGCGCCCCGCGAGCTGGCGCGAGTCGGAGATCACGCGCACCAAGGACGAGGCGGCGACCATCATCCGCGCCCACGAGCAGAGGATCCGCGCTGGCGAGGCCACGCTCGGCGAGCTCGCTACCACCGAGAGCGACTGCAGCTCCGCCCGCAAGCGCGGCGACCTCGGCTACTTCGGCAAGGGCGACATGCAGAAGGAGTTCGAGGACGCCGCCTTTGCGCTCCAGCCCGGCCAGATGAGCGGCGTGGTCGAGACGGCGAGCGGGCTGCACCTGATCGAGAGGTTGGAATAGGATAGGTCGCGCACACCCACGGTCTAGTACGGGGGGACTAGGCACCAAAGAGAAAGCCGGTTAGAGGGCGGAAGACGCCATGCCAGGCATCTATCTGCGTGCGGCTAGCAACCGGTCGATGTGATTCAGATCTTTGCATTAGACATAGCATCTCAGCTTTCGACAGGGGTCGGTCAGACCTTGAATTAAAAGCCATTACTGGGACCGTCATGGCAAACCAGCAAGCTTCAAATTATTCGCCCAACAAATATAGCAAAGCCAGGCATGGTTTATATATAGTGTGCTTCGCTAACTCCGATCCCCTAACTGCATCTCGATCAATACGCTGAAATAGGGCCAAGTGAGGGCAGAGCTATGACCAATGCGCCCTCCAACTCGTATAATCATAGGCGGCAACCCCACATTTATACCCAGGCAGTGTGAGAGAAACAGCACTCCTAACGACGGCCAAATGAGATCTGTAGCACCCATCCCGGAATTTCCTGTTCCCCTAACGTTGCCCTACCTCCTGGACCTCCCACGCGGGGGGACACTTAACGCACGCGGCAGAACCGAGATGATGAATCAGACGTCATATGTAAATCGACCTCTCCCTTTCGATCCAGGTATGCCTTACATGTTAAACAGAGGTGGATCAGATTGGGTGGTCATCTGGTAGAGTCAAACCCAGAATTGATGTGGCGGGATAGACAGTAGTAAAAGTCGGCGCCCGTGTCCGGGAAACAGACTCAACCACCGCGAGTAACGGCCGAACCAAATATATCCATGTCACGATATACGTAGCCATGCATCTACACCATATTTTGGGGACGGTCATTGCAGACCTAATCTCCCTATGGACACCCATTCAGCGAAGAATTCTCAGCCACTAAGAGACTCGCAACGTGTTTCACCCGTCCAGGTGTCTCAGCTAGGACAGCCAGCTGCCCGAATTACCCAGGCTGGTAACGGAAATACTATGTACTGATGCGGATGGGCGATGAGAGGATCGGATCGTGCACAGACTTCTCCCACCTATCGCCGGTGGAGAAGGGTCGTAACACTATCGCTACCGCTTGTGAAACCTGAGCCGACCCGGCGCCTGTGCCTGGCTATGCGAGATCCTGTACGTACCAGACGCAATCGCATAATATCACATGTGGAATTTCAGCATATCGACTATCCTGTCGCGAATTTAGGCGGTCCCAGAGGTTTGGGCTGAAGCTTATGTGGGATCAAGCTGACAGTTGGTGGGCATACATGGGCGACGTGGCGAGATGAACACACAACACGGGCATTTGAACGTCGCACGAAGCACCATCCAAGAGCAGCCTATGATTTCGATTGTGGTAATGTTCAACACGTTTTTGTAATCGTGTATTCATTAGCCCACACCATGCGCCATGCGGGCTGGCTCTTGAGTGTCTAGTTCTATCTACCTCTCTGCTAACGTGTGTTTCGTGGCTAGTCGTAAAGGAAGAAGAAAAGCCTCTACTCTTGACTTTTTATCAAATCGTCATCGTATTATCATTATCGTTTCCTGTCATTCATAAGATACCATCATCTAGACGCGAGATATGCCAGAAGATACGATACGCCTGGTAAGGCGGTAAGGGCGACTGTCATTCCGCCAAAGATGGTCATCGAGAGCCCCGAGTACGCGATGGCCTTCGAGTCTCGCTCCATTAGATGGGCCGTCCCCATGGCGGCAGCGTTTATCCCTACGGTTACACCGGCGGCCACGATCTTGGTTTCCTCTCTGCTCCTATCCCTCTCCCCCGAGCGGCCCCGGGAACCCTTCTCTGTGTCACTGCTGCTTCTGCTCCACGGTTGCTTTTTGATGTTCCGGTCATTGATCCGGAGGATCTTGAATAGGTAGTCGCCGGACATCTGGAACAGCATGCCGCTGAAGATGCATAGCGCACTCATCAGTGTCATGCTTCCGCTGACCTTTTGCATTATGGGTACCCCCAGCGCAATTGTGACGGACTTAGAAGCGAATGCTAGAGCCTCGTCGCTTTCCAGGCCTATTTTTCGAGCGATGGCGACATTGACGAATATGCTTGTGGTCGCGATAATTGCACATGTTGACACGATGGAATAGAAACTGCTTGCGAGTTCGTGGCGATATTCAAACATTTTCATTCCCAGACAGAGGATCCCCGCGTCCAGAATCAGGCATGAAAGGTCTCCTGCCCCAATGTGGGCTCTTGGGTCGTGGTCATCAGCGATGTGGATGACTGCCTCAGCGAAAGTCCTGTGCCTGCGAAAGTTTGAAACAACTTGGTCGATGGTAATATTCGCGAAGAAGGTCTTGATCCAGAAATAGACCGTGCCGAATCCCGATGTAAGTAGAACTGGATTGGCAAAGATGGTAAGAGCCAACCGAAGCCGGGGAAATCGCAGTAGGCCGCTCGAAGCTTTCAACGACCTTAGCAACTGAAGTGAGCATGCCCAGACGAGGGTGAAATACATAGCGTCGAATGGCACCTCCATCCCAGTAACCAAGTATACTGGCAGCCCGACTGTCAGGATTAAGAAGCTACATAGCCATATGGGTAACGTCTGGACGAAAGAGTCCACAAGCTGGTGGGTCGGTAAACCTGTCAAAACTTCGACAGAGGCCGACGACTCACTGCGAACAAAAATCCCGCTAAGTTGGGATAGCTTCGAAATCCGCTTGGAGGATCTCTGCGTCGACGGCGCTGGGCAGGTTTCACGGAGGCATGGCCAAGGTTTATGGCGAGCATGCTCAGGATCGTAAGGTCCCTTTCCCATGCCCTTAAATCGCAGTTCAAATTTGAATATGCCAGAGGCAATCAAGAAAGTAGCGAGATATGTTATCAGGGTAATAATGACTGCAACCATCAGTTCCATCCGTGTGCATTAGGGGCGGAAAAGAAGGGGGGGGGTTTACCAAAAGCACCAGCAATCTTCGGCACATCAGCAGCCTTGGAGATATGGTCTCGGTTGAGCATGACAAACGGTGTCACGAAGCCAAGAGACATATGCCGTCCAAGAAAGTCTGTAGGGCCCTGCAAATGTGCCTTATAAAATCGTGCAACACCCCCATGGATGTGATTGCCGATAGCCATAGAGAGGAAAACGAAGACCATGACAAGAATTGACGCCGGTATATCTATATCACGTTTCTCCAAAGCAATCTGGATGGGAAGGGCAACAGTCTGGTTGAGCACCATGGCCAGCACTCCAATTCCAAAGTCTCTGTATCTCTTAGATGTTGCCGGCGCCTGGGCACTCTTGCAAAGCTGTGGGACGAAGCGCTTCATGTTAAATCAGTCTTGTAACACAAACACACTACGGGGACGATAGACATGCAGAGGTCGAATAATGAAGGGAAATTAATGTCTTGAAGCAATGACGAACCGAGACAATATGGTTGGGGCTACGAAAGATATAGGTATGGACCGGATCTGTTTGTCGATAAGTATAGACTCATATAGGGGGGCGGTAAATCTGGACCACGAAAGCGACCATCCAGGGCCGGCGCCTCGGACGAACGAATATCAAAGCTGCCTTCTGTATAAAATTGGTACTGGCCGAAGATTTCGGGACGATATCCGAAGGCATTGCCTAATAGAGGGTAAAGAGAAGGTTACTTAAACAAAAGGTATATTGATTCCATGGCGCGTTACAGATCTGTCCAGAGAAGTTAACGACGAGAGATAGCTCGTTGGGTGCCACGGCCCACGATAATGAGAGTGGTAACCTACATAGTACAAAAAGTACACAGCCAAGCACAACAGTACCTTCCCTAGTTTGGACTTTTCATCTGCGGTCATCGTCCCTCCAGATCGCGGTACATTGGGCTGTTGTCATTCCTAACATCGTGACGGGAAACTCAAACGGATGCGGCCCCACGGGCCAGCGCAGCACACATGGGTTAGTAGTGCAAACACATGGCCGGTGTCCAACGGCCTCATTGGGGCGGGCCACGTACCGATCTATAATGTCTCGGATGCAGGTAAGTTCGATCAAATCGTAATGTTTAGAGCGCATCTGCTGGTGCGTGGGGGGCGCCTCCCCGGGAACAAAAACCATGCGCTGGATAGAGCTTATCGTGATGAACGAAACGTGAGGAATTATGCGGAGTCCATCATTACATTCGAAGTCCCAGCTGAATTCGCATAGGACAGTGGCCCTCGTACCAAACTCAGGCCTTGCTGGCCGCTGAATCATTGGTCGTACAATTTGCGACGGACCACTACGCGAGGTTCTGTTGCAAACATCGTATAAGACAGCGCCGCAACACGCGGACGGCCCGCATCTATTGGCAGAGACGTCTCTGTCCGTCTTTTCGCGCTCCGGAGCCTACGTTTACTGATGGCGAGACTCTTTACTGTAGTTGTTCATTTCGTGCCAAGGCGATGGAGGTGTGTTGGTTGTCGATCTCTATGCAGGCTACCAAAGCGCATTTCCAAACCGAACCCGGGGAAACCCTTGCGCAGAAATCTGCGGGAATTCGGAATGGTCTATAGAAGAAGCGACTCCCTACTCGGTTCGCATTGGTGCTATTGATGGCAGCAGCTTGATGGTGCTATCGGTTCCGTGATTGAAAATCCCAGGAGGAATTTCACTGTGCTGCGGCATCTCCGTCCGAGAGGCGTCTCGCAGTACCTGTGTAGATGGAAATATGCGCCAGAAGATCCAGTATTCTAGTATATGTTGTCCGACGGGCTTGCGGCTACTACGCCATTTGAAGCTAACCGAAGGTCCAAATAGGGTGCAACTTTCCCCTGGCAACACTCGCTTATTAAGTGGAGACTAGTTGTTGCTGTACATAGGGGGCCCCAAACTTTGTAGCGGACTTGAGTCCCAGCCCCAACATCACGTGAATGATTCTTTAGTCTGGTCGAACATCATAAGGGGCAACATGTAAATACTACTTGCAATGTCAATGTAGGATGTCTCATTATCAGCAGAAGGTAAACGGATAGAATAGAAATAAATAGCAACTAATGGGAATGGGCAATATTGAACCGCTTAAGTTAAAAGCTCTATCCACTAGACTGGCGAAATGGTAGCACCCATAAATTCTCAGTCGATATGGCTATTCCGACTTGTCGTCAACTGGATCAGCTTCGTCAGTCAACTTTGTAGTGGGATTATGTGGCGGTGTAGTGCCTGTCTAGCCACATAGGCGTCAGTACGTATCCTTGACGGCGATGATAGTCTCTGCAAACTGAAGGCTTGGCATCTCTTACGATAATTCCCGTTGTTGCAGATATGATAACATTGAGCTTATCGGCCAGCTTGTCCCAGACGCTAGCCTTTCCTTATAAAAAAGCCGCTGACGATTCATCTCGCCGCTGCTAGGAAGGAACGCAATGAATGGAGAGACCAGAGCACAAAGATCTTCGTGAAAGATCATCTATAGGTTCACAACCTGGCTGGTTAGGAAGTATTGTAGGTAAATTGGATCCTACAGCCATAGACATTAAAAATCCATATGTGCAAAGTAAACTATGAGCTGGCAGCCATTCTGCCGTGGGTCGGATATGTAAGAACCATTATGGCGGTGGAACCTTATTCTGTATAAGTGATAATGAGGGAGTAACCGATGAACTTTTACCGGTTAAATCGATAGCCTAACCAGCATGGCAAACAATGACTTCCTACAACGGCTTATTGAATGGTTAACTTGATAACCGGCTTAGATGATAATCGGCTAAGTTAATAGCTGGTAAGTCGATAACCCGTTAATTTGATATCGCAGCAAGCATGGCAACACCGGCTCTAGCTCTTGTTTACAACCGCCCCCACAGTCTACCGCGCTGACGCTATTGGTACGTACTTCTCTACAGCTCTTCTCTCCATTGGGCTTCACGTCCACTTGAACGGGATCTCGAACTCACCGCTCTGAAGAGATTTGGGCTTCATGAAAGTCCTCTTCTTGTCTCTTAGCACTGAGAACTTACGGCGGGGACCAGGATCTAGTCTCCGTTACGGCTTCAAGTTCCTCTACAATCTGACGGGGCCGCGACGACCAAACTTGCATGCCCAATCTCAAAGTAACGAAGACTCCAAAAGAAGCAACGAATAAGAGAGTAAGTGTTAACGACCCGAGGCTGTCACCACGCCTTGAATGGTCAGAGGACTAAGCGTGACATTCCAGGAACATGTCTTCTTCCGACCATAAACGCGACCACGTCTTCGCAGTCCTCTGTGAGAGGCTTGGCATATCGTCTAGTGCACAGCAGGATCATCTCCGTGCCCTCATTAATGCTGATGACGACATGAAGAAGGCTTTCGAGCAACTGGAAGCCCTCTGTACCGGCCCCATGAAGGCCTTGAACACGGATGAGCTAAAGATGTGAGTGCAACCCTGGACTCCATTTCCCCTGCTTTTAATATTTTCCCTTATCCTGATTATCATCATTATCACTCCCCCCTAATGCTGCCAATGTCGTTATGTCCCCTGTTGTTGTCGACATCATACTTTCCTACATTCCGTTGATAACCACCACTTTCCCTATTACCGTCGACAGCGGCAGTCTTCCCTATTGCTGTCGATATCGGCACTCCTCCGCATTACCGTCGATACTGTCACTCCCCATTGCAGTTTACATCGGCGTTCTTCCTTATTGCCGTCGACATCATCATTTCCCTTATTCTCGTCGTGTATTATGACCATTGCTACGAAATGATCCTATCCCTAGCTTAAGGGGTTTAGCTTTTTATATCCGATCCCGGTCTTTATGATCGCTCTGGCTAACCAAAATTCACGCTCTATTTCAGCACTAGAAAGTTGGGGCTAGACAATGATTCGGCAAGAGGCCAAGAGTCTTTGAAGGAAGCGTCGATGCAGCTTGAGACAATCGTTGGCGATGATGGAAGGAACGCTACTGAAGACGCGCTTGCCCCCTTGATCGACTACAATGGCGAGAGAAGCAAGAACATGGCCGCCTTCCGCACATATACCTCTCGCATTCTTGCCAGTATTGACAAGTTCTCTACCCTGCTAGAAACTCGCCAGGCCCTCTCGAAGTCAAAGGCTGTAGCCCTGGATACCGAATGCTCCAACATGGATAACGAGGTATTTGGCCTTACCTTAGCCGTGCCCTAGCCGTCCCCTGAGTTGACATGTCTTCGCCATGCATAACTGACAACGTGATCCAGCTTAAGAGTCTCGAAGAGAAATTTAAGCGTTGCCTCAGTATCAGCAGCAACGAAGACATAGTTCATTTGGCATCTAATGACCCCAAGCTTAATGCCTATGCCCATCTTAACATCCATCGCGCCTGCCGTCAAGCGCGCCAGGCATTCACTGATACAGCTAGTCCCCATGACCATATTCTCACAAAGCTTCAGGCCCTGGGCTGGGAATTGAATCCTGATACAGCTGACAACAAGGCGCTCCTTTCCGATGCCCGGTGCTGTGCCAGCGAGTTAAGTCATATAATCAATAGTCCGGATGCACTCCAACTTACCAGATCGCAGGGTCGTATGGTCTCTCTTTCAAAAATGTCGCATGAGTCTAGACACTATCTATGCTGAGGCGTGCTCCACTGGGAGAGCTAAGCCTGCCGATGCTTCCCTTGCTCGAGCAATCGAGGAGGAGCGAAGAGCGATCATCCAGGAGATTCAGTCTCTTTGGGATGAGGTAGTCCCGGTCGCCCACATGGCTGTGGAGAAAGAGTTTCTCAACCCACTCCTGAAAGTCGTCGAAATCGACTCGGACACGAATGGACTGAGAACTGCGACCATTTCAGGCTATGTAAAGAACCTTGCTAAATTCAGTCGGAGGTACCATCGGGCTGATTCATACACAGACTTCGGGCGTACTTCGCTTCATGAATCAGCATCTAAAAACCCTTGCAGATCGAATCTATGTTCTCATCCAACATCACAAGGCGCTCTTCGAGGCCTACCAGTACGCGTGGTTCAGATCCAAGGGTCAGTCCGTCCTGGACCTACCGAAGTCTAAGGCGGATACATCATACCTCACGAGTCACGACGCTTCAGCCCGAAGCACGTTTACCGATGTCCTGCGGGACTACTTAACGGAGTTCGGCTCCGCTCCAATTGATGTTAACGTCGACAATCCTGTGCGATCTCCCGACGAATCTGCCATAACGAAGCTTCAGGAATTTGTAGTGAGCCGTGAGGGGAAGCTCTCCACAATGCACGAACAGATGCAAGAACTATTCGAAGCGGCCGCCAAGGCCAACCTGGGGAATGTTGAAATTGGTAGGGCCATCCTTTCCCGCCGAATCTTGGCGGACACCATCTTAGGCCCCAGCGTCCCGCACGCTCTCTACAAGGACGTCGAAGCTGAAGAGGCGATTCGCCTAATGGAGAATGAAATTGAGGTTGTTCGTGAAGTCTTCGACGAGCTTAACTACTCGGGTGCCGCAAGGGCGCCAGACTTCGTCTTGCAGGCCTACGTAAAGGCCCAGAAGCGCCTCGCGGCTAAGAACAGCGAAGGCACCTTCAACCATTGGGAGATCACCTCCAACCCGACTTGCCGCGCTTGTCTTCGATTCGCTGGCTTCGTAGCCCGATGGAAAGACGCCTAAGGTCCGCATCTCGCGGCGCAGCAGGATGATGACTCGTCTCAGTGCAACGTGGATATCAGCAATGCCACCTGATGAGCGAGATGACGCTGCGTATGGCTTATTCGTTCGAGCCGGAGTGGAAGAAATCTGGGCAACTTACCTTGTCCGGATGCTAGCCGTGTGATTTACAGATCCGCGAGATTGCGGGATTTGTGGAATTTGTGGGATATGCAGGATTCACGGTTCGATACGCTCTGGTTTATTGTCAAGATACCCCATAGATTCAATTTCTATGATTTGTTCCAGGACTCGGCTCAAATACCCATCAATGAGGTGCCGCCACGGGAACGCTCTGACGCGGATCACATTAAAATAATACGTAACGCCCAGTACCTTCCATTATATTTACCATGCCCATTAGGCACAGATCTGGAGAGGGTCGCCATTGCGTTTAGGCATCTAACTCTGTATGTACCATGGAAATTGGCTGTGAGCGTACGACTCGCTTTTGCACTTGGGACTGTGTTGTACAAAATCTGGAACCAGGAACTGTCGAGAGCGGCGGTGATTTCCTCGGAGTCTGAGAGATACGCGCTAGGACAACGTTGGCATAGGAGGCTCTGACGCTGTGGGACGGCCCGGGGGCGGGGGGTGATAGGCGACGATGGGCTCCTCCTAGAAGATCCGCTCGGGAAGCAGAGCGCGGAGTTCTGGCGGGACCGGAGACAGAAAGTGGTGGCGGGAAAAGGCCATACCAGATGTTATCATTATGCACTCCAACCGGCCTTCTTCTGCTCGATGACGCCTCTAATTGGTAAGAAGTGATACCTGCGTAGCCATACAGACAACTTGCTGGCGCCATTCCCCTGAGCCCCTGCATTAGTCCGCTGGGCTGTGTAGCTTGTGTCAACTGGGGTGGTGCCTGTCCCCCACAACTAAGCGCGAGAGACTAGGTCTTCCATCCTGCCCCTTGAATACAAATAATATGGTACTAAGCGGGTGTAAATCGCGTCACACCGGTATGGTATTCCTATTATGCGCCAAATGTACCGCAATAACGGATTCTTGCAGCAAGCGCGTTGGGATTCCGGCGACGACCTCAAAAGAGCAGTCGGCCCGGCAAAGTCTGCGGGTAAGATATACGATGTCTTGGCGGGCGCAGAGAGGACGGTTGTCCATACCTAACCCCAGTAAGGAACGGATACATGGAAACCACTCTGCACCCGCCGATGCAGATCAAGTGCCGAGTAGCTGCTCCTTTCTTCCGCCTTGTCCCTTCCGCCACGACGCGACAACGCCATGGAGAGCCACCAAGACGACTACGACGATAGTAACAACCGCTACAACACACCGCCGGTGACAACCACGACTTACGCTGTTGCGGATGGCCCGGCAGCGGCGGCGGCCCGCTATGCCGCGATGACGGACGCGCCGGCGCTCGTGACGCGGTTCGCGGCGCCGGCCGCCTGCGCCGCCGACTGGTACTACGACCAAGAGTCGTCGGCGCACGTCTTCAGCGACGCCCCCCACAACCCGCGCTGGTCGCTATGCCAGCCCTACAATGCCACCGACGGCACATATTCGGCGGGCGTGTGCCCCTCATCCTCCGAGTTCAAGCGAGCCACGCGGTACCGCTGGGAGGAGGATGACTTCTACGTCGGCGCCTGCTGTGGGTCGTAAGTAATACTCTCTAATCCGTTTCCGTTCCGTGTCTCTTGCGTTACGATCCTAAGGTTCTTCGTTGTGTATTTGTCTATGTGTCTACCGATCGATTAATTGGTAGTCCTCACACTGCATCGCTGGCTTGCATTTTCCTCTCTCTCTCTCTCTCTCAACCCGTCTCTCTCTTCGTCTGAACTAACAGAAACAACTAGGTCTTCCACCTTGTCGTCCCTTGCCGGGTCGCAGGACGCCTGTTTCTATACTAAGGTTCCCAATCCAAGTATCGTGGCGACGATGCTGCTCGAGAACGGCGGCTCGACCCATGTCACTATCACAACCCAGGTCACCGTCGTCGCCGCGCCCCTCTTCATGATCTGGCATGATCGCGACACGTCGCTGCTTGCTGAATCTGACGCCCGGTCACTGCAAGCCGTGATGGGCATAACACCGACATCTGGACTGATAACGTTGGGAGCCACGGCAACCCCCACGTTGGAGTCGAAGTCCGACCAAGACGACGGCGAGCCAGACCATGACAGAACGAAGACGCTTGTCGCGTGGATCATCGCAGGAGTCGCTTTGGCCGCCCTGGTGACCCTGGCGTGCTTCCTCCTTTGGCGGCGGCGCACGAGAAAGGAGAAGGCAGACGCTGGGCGGTTCACGAGGTCTGGAAAGAACGGCAGCAGCTTTGATCAATCCCACGCGGCGATTAGAAGCATGGAACTCGGTGCAGGCGCTAGTGCAACGCAGGTCGGCAGCGACATCGAGTTCGACCCCGTCCGAGAACACGTCGAGATGAAGGCCCTACGTTCCGAGGTCAACCGGTCCCAGAGCTCACATATTAGTGTGCCGCAAAATCCATCCCGTGTCGCATGAAGCCCGTCCCTCGGAATGTATGGCCGTTTGGGCATATCAGGCATCGCAGAATCTGCTTAGAATGGGTTGCCTGTGCGGGTATTAGGTCGACTGAGTCGAAATCTGCTGGCGGTCCCGATTTCAAGGAATTCCAAGTTTTGACCTCTCCATCTCATGTGCTCGGAAATGGCCTGCGTTTCTCGAGCCATTCAGTGCTTTCCGCTACATCTTGCGGGAGTGCCACGTTTCGCGTCGCGTAACCCGCAAAGCCGCCTTTCTGCACCTGGTTGACCTAATGTGTGTCGTAGCCAGACAATTCTGTTTCAATCAATACCGGGGGAACCTATTGTAGGGCATCTGTTAGGTGATCTCGCGTCAGATGTCCACAGAAAGCATATCTGCGCACTGGATGCCCCTGTATGAGAAAACCGTGCCACAGGTCATGACTGGGGGTGCACATTCCAACCGGAGAACTGAATTCCCCCATAAACCGATGAGAGAATGAGGCTCCTTCGAGCTTCTGCGTTTGGAAAACATGATAAAGATGGGCATTGATTTGAATGTCTCGGTACGAGGCTTGTGAGATATAGCACTTCTCAAACTAGGTATGAACTTCGCCCACCATAAAGGTCCCCGCCGCTGGGGCAATCCAACAAAACCCGCTATCTAGTGAACAATCCTAACGCACTCATCTTTCCTTCGAAATGCACACGTCATAACATACTTGCTCTACCCCTTCATCAGCACGAATGGGTGCTAGCAAATCGTCATCCACTTCGTCAATGCCATAAACCAACCCATGTGTTTCACGTTCCCTGAGAATGATCTCCCGGTTGTGGGGATTCATATCGCGACCGACGGCCTTGTCATAGGGCTCGGGCGAGTGTCCCTTGCGAAGAGACGCGCAGAACCCCCACTCTACCTTGCCACCAGCATCTAGGTTGGTAATGGAGGCCTCGTAGGCCTTTGAGCCGCCTCGGGGACGGTTCTGAGGTTTGCAAAGTGCGCTCATTCGAGTTTCGGCGGCGGGTTGGACATCTTCAGTTTCCCTGACCGCCCTGACCGACATGCATTACACTTGTTGCAACCATATTCGAGCCGGCATCTATTTTTGCTCCCTTTGCCGCAAGGCGCCCAACTACCTCATCATCGTGCGAAGAGGCATTATTATGTGTCATGTGAGAGTCTGTAACGAGCTTTTTACGGTCATAGACATGTAGGAACACACACAGTTTGAGCGGATAGATGAATAAAAGGTTTATGCACAGAGACTTTGTCAGCGAAAAGCGGAAGCCGATTTCGCCAGTGACTGTATGTCAGAACTATCCATGGCCGTAGTTAAAGACTCGGGTATTTACCGCATTCAGTCAACCGCCTTTCTACCCCTTTCTAACAAGGTCTTGCCAACGCCTCTTTGTGTGCACCGCAAAGTGAAAGAAAGAAAGTCTCAGTTTGCATTATGTATTCACGACTACAGCGAGGTCGACAAACATTATATTCCTCAGCAATCATCTCCCTGTGAGATACGTCAGCAGATCGTGAATCATCACCCATCACCTGGTCCGCCGACCAACAAAGGCCCAGAGAGTTATCCAGCCCATCCCTCCCTGACCATGCGACAATGGACCAAGAAAGCAGCCAAAAATGCATCGGGCTCGTCCCGGCGGTGGTAGATTCCGCGCGCGGCACGTTCGCCCAGGTCAGTTCAGCCGGCCGCACAGCGACTTAGTCACGTAAGAACCTAAGCTGACGGACGATTACACGGAGTTGCAGGTAGCAAGCGCCTTCGCCGGCGACGATCACTTCCTAATCATCGTGGTGTTCGCAGTGCTGCTGTACGTGGGCGTCGTGATGGAAATGCTGCGAGAGGTCACGCACGCCAGGACCGCGAGTGGTAATGGGGATGGTGAGGAATATGACGAGATGGAGGGGATGCACAAGATGGACGAGATTGCGCTCCTGAAGGCAGCGCTGGGCCGGAGGCGGAGGTCGGACTGTATTGTGTGAGAAGTAGGTTCGGATTCAAGAGCGGCTGTAGGCAGTGCGGATAAAGAAATTCCCAGTCTTTAATATTCGATAAGATAGGCCTTGTGATTCTAGGAGTATGGTTGCGGGTGCCTCTAGGGAGTACACTTCGGAAAAGAGGTCTATATATATATTTGGACATTAATTATGTACTAAAATGTTGCTAATACGTTAATAAATTCGAAAAATATAACGAAATATTCGAAAAGTCCGTACTTCGTTTCCTCGCACATTGAAGTAGAAAGTCAGGGGTCGATAGGCATTAGAGCCTTATCCATACACTCCTTCCAGGTCCGTTCTATTCAGCGGCTACCCCTATGTCAGGGACCCATTTCCTGACACATTTGTTTTTGTGCTGCAATGGCTTTTTGGCACTGGTGACTGATTATGCCTTCATGAGGAGCCTACAAAGGAATTTTCTTTCGCATAAGCGAATCACGGCTATTAATGCGATATGTGAGACAATTATGTTTCATTATATACAGGGTGTCCGCTAATACTATTGTGGCGGTTTCAGCCTTTCACACAAGTACACAGCTGCCCAGGCCCGGATCCGTCCAAAGCCGTTCACGGGCACCCCTAGGAGTCGATCTGTCTAAGTACTCGATAAGGGGCTTGGGGGATTAATGGGGAATTATACAACGTCACTTCGAAACCAAACCGCGTTTTAACACTTCGGCGTTAGCAAGACTACCTCAAGAAACAAGGAGATACCGATGATGATCTTCGGAGCCTTTGCGCCATTATGGGCTTGGTAGCTACGTCTTGTAAGGGCGCCCATGATTATAAGCAAAGAATCTTGTTCTGACGAGCACATCAATCACCACCCACAGCACTCAAGAGACAGCGGTGGTCCTCAGACCCTCGTCATATGAATCAGGTAGGAGAAAGAGAGGGCCAGAAGGGAGCGGTTGGAGCTGGAGGAGACGCACAAGACCCTGTCGGACGGCTCCGCCGCCGCGGACCCCTCGCGAACCTCCTCGGCGGGACGAAGTGGGACGCGCCCACCGAGGCCGAACTATGAGCGGTAATCCAGTACAATGTCGACGGCATCGTGGGCGACACGGTGGCCCGCAAGAAGACCCGCAAGAAGGCCCGCAGCAGCCCTGCCTTCAGTGAACGCGACCATGTGCTAGCAATGAGCGGCATCTCTATGCAGGTGGATGGGCCCGAGGACGATGACGCCATGAGCGTCGATGAAGAGCCATTGTATGGGAATCGCAGAACAACCCGCCGCCACAGGGTAGTGATAATGCAGCCTGAGTTAGAAAGTTTGCTGTATTATAATATTCGCCGTAAGTAGTTATTCCCAGACTAACTTATGTCCCATCCCCCTTCCGCTCTCGTGAGGGTGTTGATCATCATTACCGTTCTCGCTTTGGGCAAAGTCAGCTCCCGGATTCTCGCCTCACTTTACGGCCGTGAGGGAGGTGCAATAGCATTAGCTAACAGGTGATGATTTCTAGCCTCCAAGAGCTGGTCGAACGCGAGACGAGGAAGGCGCTGGAACAGAAGGGCATTTGGGACCCTATGTCGATCGACCAGGGGAACTGCAAGGTTGTCGGCGTCAGCCGCATCCACCGCGACGTCCCGGAACACTACCGACCCGCATCATCTTGACGTGCGCCATAACTGCGACCCCGGTTTCCGCAATGTGGAATATGTATCGCTACCAGAGGAGGCCATGACAGAGAATATCGCGGACGGGGCCATGGTAGAGGGGAATATCGCGGACGAGGTAATGATAGAGGAGGTCGCAAGCGATGCCATGACAATGAGGAGCGCTGGGGCGGCTATGATAACGGGCGTCGCTGGCGTCCCGGGTCTTCGCGCGGGGGTTGATGTGGACTGCTTTATTATGGATGCATATTATAGACAATTAAGTCGGATCTGGTAATCATAACATATCGCATGTAATGTGAGGCCGCAAAGTGTAACTCTTGCAGCGATATCCAACAGCAATCCATTCTAGTTGATAATTAAAGGTCATCGAATAGGAGTTTGCCTCAGAATATTACTGACACTACCTTATGGATGCGGGCAGGTTTGAATGCATTGGTTCTATTCTATTGTAGCCTGGGCATATCTTACTGGTACCTTTCTCGACGGTACAGTTGACCAGATTTGCAGCTTGTAGCTATAAGCCAAGCTGAGCAACCAGACACCGCTAATCAGGGGGCGCAGGTGGGTTTAGGGAACGATATCTCAAAGTTTCGACTGGGTCGCAGGAACCGGGAACAGTCGTGAGTCATGGTTCGGCCAGTTAGGGGGTAGGCGCATAAGGCCCTTTGTCCTTGGAACTCGGCAGCATTCCAGTCCAAGGAGACACAACGAAAACATCAATCGGACTCCACTACTGTCTTTGTATTGTAGACAGAACCAGTTTATGATATTGAGAGGGCAAGTTGCAGATTTTGACCCAGAAATGTTTCAATAAATTGTTGGGCCATGCACCAGGTTGCGCCACCATAACCATATAATCACACCGTCGCCCAGCCAGCCACAGGTCTGATCAAGTCAGCAGAAATGGCCCTCTTCGACAACCGAGTAATCGCTAGACATGCCAATGAGCTGGAACAACATCTCGGTGCTGCGGCTCAGCAGGTCACGAAGTGGGCGGTGGAGGTCCAAAGCGCGGTAAGACACCATCACTCTGCATACATCTTCACGACAACTCTAACGTACGCGTCGGTAGCTCCTAGGCATCAAGGAGAACACCCGTGGACTCTTATGGTGGACATCGATGGTCTCCGCTGTAATAGTCAGCCTGTTCCTAGTAGCAGCGATTAATTCCCTGCGCAAGGTCATGGTCGAGATCAATAAGCACCAGGCGCTTTTCAGGCGCATGTGGGAAGAAGACAGGGAGAACGAAGAGAGGCTGAGGCAGGAAGCGGAAAATAGGAGGGCCAGAAGGAGAGCCCAGGAGGCTATACGGCAGGAAGAGGCCTCCCAGGCCCAGGAAAGAAGAAACGGCGGCAATGCGGACGCACAAGGAGGCACCGCCCACGCTGCAGCCCCCGGAAACAATGCGGCGGAATCTAGCACAGCGGCTGCTGCTATGACGAGGCAGGCCCGGAGACATCAGATGGATGCAGAGATCGAAGTCCTCGCGGCACTAGGACCGCCCGATAGCACTCCCGAACGCCAGGAGTGCTTGCGGCGAATTGCGGCGGAGATGAGGGCCAAATACCCAGAACTCTTTGTTGCCGATGATCACCCTGAAGACCCTGAGGACTGGCGAGTCAGCTCAGACGACGAAAGCGCCTAAGGAGGCTGAGCCCCGTTGGATATCAACAATACCTAAAAGCTAAATAATTTGTACTTCGGCGCATAATAGATTCCGCTGAGCTATACCGACACTGGCGCGAAGAAGTTGTGAGGTTGACATAGGGTTGCTCGTCGGGGCGCGTCTGATTTGGTTCGCTAGATTTCGATCTTGATATCTTTGGCATCATGAGGTACCTCGCTTATTTGGTGAACGCATTAACATGGATGGGAATTGCTACTATGAACGCATCATCGCTTACCTACGTTTAATAGTCCGTTCCGTATACCCTCTATTTTGGAGATATTGTCTTGTTAAGAAATGTGAAATCGGTGTCAAGACTCCGCTCCTATTTCGTCGGATGCATCCCAAGGGCCCTTTACGTGAATCCTAAGATTGTCGCAGTAGAACGGTGAGTGAGGTGAACTCACACAGTCCTACAATCATAAGAACCACTTGTCTTAGTGCTCTTCGCCGCTGTTTTCTTTCGTCGGACCGACTCTGTCACGAAGTACAGTACGGGCTTGCCAGCCACTGCCCCTAACTCCAGGCACATTGCCAAAACGAGATTGGGTTGCGAGCGAAGTTTCATCTCCTAGAATGCGGACGATGGTAAATCTGAAGCCATCTCGACCTGTAACTACTTCGCCTCTCGGAATTGTGACTTTCCTTTTTCTACGAGCTCTAGACGTCTTTCCCCAGCCCCACTCTCCTTGAAACAGTTCGTTAAAAGAGCGCCAAGGATCAAGCTAGCCAACGCCAAGTGCGGGCCGCGCTTAGGGTGATGAACGGGCTTAGATGCGATTCGCTGGAGCGCCAGCCTTAGTCCGTTTGAATCATTGTTTGGAGTTTCGGTGGTTCGCGGCTAAAATGAATCGAAACACCCAGCGTGCACGGATTTTCTAATATGATCGATCGCAAGTGAATGCGAAGCGATGACGGGGTCAGTAGTTTGGTCCGTCATCCAGGAGATTGTTTCCGAGAGCATCGTGGATATAAAGCTCGGGAGACACCACGCTCTGAAAGCATAATCCCACTCGTCATCACCAGCATCATCCACCAACAACGCGCCTTTGACAGGTCTTTCCTCTGCCTTTCATTCCTCTTAAATACAGCCCAGGTGGCATTTTATACTATCATTTGATTGATTCATCTTCGAGAATCATCCCAATCGCACTCTTTCAAACTTCCAAAAAATGCGCTACTCTCTCCTCATCGCGACGTCCGGTCTCCTGACTACCGTATCCTCTCATGGAGTCGTAACGTCCATCCAGGGTGCCAACGGCGTTGAAATGCCTGGACTTAGCAGTAAGCCGCCCCCGCCCCGGCCCATGCAGAAGACTTATTGATGCTAATTGAAATGGTAGTCGCCGATGGAACTCCCCGGGATTGTTCTAGCAACAGGTGTGGTTCTCAAGCCGACACCTCCATCATCCGAGACCGCGAGATTGCGAGAGGCGAGGTGGGACCCCTGGGCCGGACCCAGGGCAACGGTCCGGTCGATGCCGAGACCATGATTCGGACCTTCATGAGCGGAGCCACCGCTCCCACGAACGACGGACCCGCTGACTCCGTCGGCGTCGAGGATAACATCGACGAGGACAGGCTCCAGGGAGGCCGAAACGGCGGCGGCGGTATTTTCGGGCGCCAGTTCGGTGGCGGGTTCTTGTCAGGCCTGTTCGGCGGCGGAGGCGAGAAGACGGAGACCGCGGAGGAGACCATCGTCGCCGCGTCTGCCGGCCAGGGCGCGTCGGCCGGCATGCCAACCTGCGCCGATGACGGCTCGATCACTATGACTTTCCGCCAGATCAACCAGGACGGCGCCGGGCCAATGGAAGCTGCCGTCGACGGCACGTCCGGTGGAACTGACCCCGACGCGTTCGAAACTGCCGAGGTCACTCAGGACGTCCCCGGGCTTGGTTTTCAGGGACTGTCTCTCGCTACGAACACCGATTTTCCCCTGACTGTGCAGATGCCGGCAGGTATGACTTGCGAGGGCACCGTTGGCGGCGTGAACAATGTCTGTATTGTACGCGTCCGCAACGGAGCCGCGGCTGGCCCGTTCGGCGGTTCCGCCGCCTTCACTCAGTCACCAGCTGCTCGCAAGCGAGCTATCGAATACCGCTTGAAGAAGCGCTCTTTGGACAGCAGCCGCCGCCGCCGTTGAGGGGGATGACAAACTAGAGTTTTAATAGAACCTTAGAAGGTATCAAGAATGGGGGTATTTACCGGTGTTGGAGGAGGGACATTGGGACAAGCAGGGCTTGTCCCTCTTTGACTGTTAAGATTCAAGAGCAGAAAGACTTATAACATGATTGTATTCCTCGATGGTCGTACCCTCATACAGAGTCTCTCAGTGCCGTGTAAATATTAATATTCCCTGTCGTCTGGAACTCAATACCTGTCTCATAATCGGACTTCTGCCACCTTCGCGATAGTGGCTATGGCCCAGTGGCACAACATTTAAGGCGACCAGTGATTGTCTTTCCATCAGAGCATGCGGTCTATTTTCCATCTCACCACAGCACACCATGCTGTACTCATCTCGATTCTTCTGTCTCTGGTGATCATCTTCATGACCGCCTTGCTTTCTGCAGCCTCACTTCTTGCCCTTCTCAGCAGCTTCTGCGTTAGCTGCCTGACCCAGAATGACCTTGATGTCCGTATCCGACTCCTCCTGGATGGGCAAGTCCTTTGTCTCCTCACATGGCGCTTTTTGGACTTTGTCTTCTTCGGTTACTAGCAGCCGCTGACTCCGGACAATTAGCTTCTTGAGGAAAGTCTGGAATGAGTCGCTTTGACCAAGGCTTCTTCCGAAGACCAGAGTGTTGCAGGCTTCTTCACATAACTCGCCCCAGACGAAGCTATCTATGGTCACCTACTGAATATGTCTCGCGTGACGGACGCTGACAAGCATTGCGATGATGGCGTAGCTGGATTCCAGGCTCATCCCCTCCAGTTGCAGGCGGACGTCCGTGCGATCGATTTTATGGGTATGGCTCCTCATTCCTGTCGCTCGTCCAGAATTCCGTTTTCCAAACTCTGCGCCAGTTTCTCGCAGTCTTGAGCATCTTCGCAAGTTCGAGCATCCTCTGGGGAAATGGCCTGGATCGTCTCCTCGGCGAGGGGGTCATGCGGTAGGGAGAATGGGATCCATGGCTTGTTGGAGGTGTTCACTATATCCTTCATCGTGTTATAATATTCCGCTGCGTTGCCAGGCACCGTGTGGCCATGGAGAGTCGAAGGTCTTATCCAGGACAACGACTGTTCGTGGACGATGAGCTGCTCGACCAAGCCAAGCTAGTACTCAGATAGGGACGGTTCAAGTCCGGGACGTTCCTTTTCAGCCCGTGAACTTGATTTTGGAGTTCCTCGACTCTTCTTCTCAGTGCTGGCGTTGCTTCATCCCCTTCCGCTTTGAGCGGCTTTTCCGCATTATTCAGCTCATCTCTTCTCGCATCAAGGATACCAGCCCCATGTCGCCAGTCCTTCAGTTGCTGCTCGAATGGAGCAAGAAACTTTTTCCGGCCGCTTTTCAGACAATGGAAAAGGAATTTCGCGCTGCCAACGGTCCCCATGCCCAAGTCCCTATGTACCTGAAAATTCAGAGGATAAGCGTAAGTCCATTGCAATTGTGAGGGAAGACGCAGATGACTTTAGTGACACCTCAGGATGTTCTTACCGCCTGCATGTAGCCTCAGGAATTTTCGCGATCACCTCTGCACTTCCATAGATGCTTCAACTTGACTGCAACGATGAGTACGTTCAAGATGCTGTGATCGACATTACCCTCAAGAGCTGTCTTATTTGACCCAGCAAGGCCATCAATGGGCTCGATGCCCTGAATAGGTTGCTGCAGAGCACTGAGGAAAGGCTCTTTGATCGGTGGAAGCGTGAAACCGTCGAGTTCGAACGCCGACAGCCTCAACGGAAAATCCATTTCGGCGGCTTGCGGAGATTGATGTTGGGGAGAGAGAGTGAGAGAATGGTAGTTCAGGATGGAGATGGGGTGAGGTGCTGTCTTCGTCAAATAGAATGTGGGCCACTAGCATGTGATGACAAGCTTCTGTTCAAAAATTTTGAGAATCGGATAATGAGGATTAAACCGGTGTTGACACTTGGTTCCCTTATAGGGATAGTCCAAAGTCTCTGATTATTCAGACTTTATTCTAATGGCTTTAGCAGCGAGGAGAGATCCCTATACCACTTAGGTAGGTAGATATCTAGCTAGTCATAGATTGATCGACTGTTATGGCCAACGTCTGATATACGGTCCTCGAGGGCAAGCCCATCAGCTATGCAACACCTGAACCATCTATATCCTGTCCGAGAACGAAGGCATCGCCGCTCTGGTCAAGCTCGTCAGCCACGACAGCTTCCGCTACTCGGAGACGGCCAAGCCCAACGACATTTGAGCGCGGCGCTGACAGCTTCCGGTCCGCCACATGACCGAGCGTGCCGCCGTAAATTAGGCAAGGAAGCTACCCACGCCCACCCTATGGCTCTAAAAGGACGGCTACCTGAAATATTACCCCCTTCTCACCACTAATGTGTGCCCGTGTGAACTAAGTGGAGACGAGGAATTTGCGCAAGGTCGATATTAGGGATTGTAAAGTTGGGACCAGTAATAAGCCAATGATTGCGACGACACTCATTAAAGGAGGCGAATGTTATAGGACTAAGCTGTAAGACACTATTTCGGTTATGCCAGCAAAAGTAAAATGGAGTACGCAATATCCTATCTCACACTGAATGGTAACTTAATTGCAGGAAACCGCCCCCTGTTTATGCGGGCAAGAGTATTGTAGAATGCATGATTCCTCTTTCGTCCTTTTATAGCAAGTTACGTGGTTAGGGTAATCTATTGGGCCAGACTGGTGAGGCTCGGTCCTGCGTAACTTGCAGCTGAGGTTCTTTACCACCTGAGTTACGTAGTGGCCATGCGCATGGCATACCTCCATGTGGTCAATAAGACCAATAAGATAAAGATTCTTTATCTACCTATCTCAAGGCTGCATTCCGAAGTCCCCGCTTGAACTTGATTTAAAAAATTTTACACTTCATCTTTTTAGTTTTTGTTGTCGCAGAATAGGGTAAACTCGCTTAGTCATTATGCCACAGGAAACTGTAGGCGCCCCGTAATAACAACGTTGTTCCGAAGCTCCCACACCATAAATCTTCTAGCCATTTACTCTTTAAAACCCTGGTCATCGACGACAATTTGCGCTTTTCTTACAATCAGCCTGACTGTGACCATCGTATTTTTTTATTCTTTCTTTCTCTTCGTTGTTTTGAATGTACCCTTTATATTTTTAATGAAACTAGCGCAGGGAGTTTTTTCTTTTAATATATTAGCAAGCTGGATATGGTGGAACTTATAAAAGGTACAAATTATAATAGGACTTAAGATGGCCCACCTACGAACGGGCCACCCCATCAACGGGCCACCTGTAACGAACCTGTCATACCTCCACCTGGAAGTATGAGCAGTATCCGAAATGGGGTCTTGATTTGCAGGTAATAATAAGGCGAGGAATGATTTATTAAGGGTTTGTTCATTAAAGAGATTTAAAAACTTTTCCCTTAATTAGAAAACGGTGCAGTCGCTTTTAATTAAGAGCTTAGATTGATAGCTAAAGAACGGAATTAAGTAGGTGCTATCCATAAGGGAAACTTGGTTCATATATATCCTTTTTATCTCCTTAAGGTCCTTAAAGCCTTTTTGTATAATCCCCTAAAAGTCTCTAGATGGTTTTTGTTAATGCAACAAAGATCATTTTATAGGGCCGAGGTTTACCCGTTAGGGTTACCTTCCTAGGGTCTCATTTCTGGTTTAGGAATCTTTCCTGTTTCGTAATATTATTTCCTTTCTTATAAGATTTTTATCCCTAAAAATAAATAGGTTAATCCCCTTCTTTTTTAATTGGTTTTTCCTTCCTATGGTCTTTAATTAACTTGCCATTATGTCAGGTTCCTCGCGAAAACGTTTTAAGTCCTCCACCGATAATAAGAAAGATTTTGCGTTTTCTATTATTAATTTTGGTTACCTTATTATACCGTACGAACGTTACGAAAACTTAAGGTTAAAGTATAAAATGATTAAGGGAAGAAAAAAATGCTAATATTGTTACAAAGTAAACGTATCGTATAAAGGTAATAACGTTTCTTTAAAGTCGCTATAAAATATTCGATCGGAAAAAGCGCGAATTAATAAAAAAAAAAAGGTAATTAAAAAAACGCTGTTAAACTTTTAACGGTTGCAATCCGAGGCCACGGCGAAGCTAATTCGGTTAAGTCGATAATAGGACTTTTTTTAACGTTACGGGGTAAAAATAATTCGATAAGGACTTTGTTTTATTAACGAATTAAAAGAAAAAGAAAAATTAAATAAGGAAAAAAAGCGTCTACGGTAAAAACAGGCGTAATTGGTTTCGGATATTAGTTCCTTCGATTAAAACGTTACGGGTTTGGACTTAAACGGGAAACCTTTATCGCCCGCAACCTTAGCTACGTTAAAAACGGTCGGTCGGGATTCTGCCGGTAAAACGCCTCAACTAGGTCCATCGTATTCGTCAGGTAATTAAATAATTCCCAAATATTTTCTTCGTATAAATATCCTTTCTATTTAACTAAGTATTGGATCTTATTTTTAACCATTCTAAAATCCAATATTCTTTCGACTTCGTACTTATCATCATTTTTTTCGATCTCCAAACTTATCTTTAACGGAACGTTCTTAGGTACTAATTCAAGCAAGAAAATGTGGAAAACAGAATATATCTTCATTATCTTAGGTAATAATAATCGATAATTGGTTTTGGAAATAACTTTATTAACCTTAAACGGGCCAAGTTTTTTAAAATTAAGCTTATCGCTAAGCTTTTTGGTTTTAATTTATAAAATATTCGACGTTACGTTTTATCTTTAACGTAACAAATAAACTTTATCTCCTCTTGCTAAAATTAATTCCTTAATTCTTTTCTTGTTATAATACTAAGCTATTCTTTGCTGGAAAAAACGTAATTCGGTTTATAATCGGATTTATATTATCTTGATTTCCGTTACCATTATTTCTATTCAAGAAGTTATGGTGGTAATTGCAAGAACTTTATGCGTCAATTATTCTGGTTATTAGGTTACTACCTCGTATCCGTACACAGCTATATAAAAAGATATGCCCATATCTTCGTTAATAAACGTATTATAGGCCATTTATACCAATAATAACAACTTTACCCAATTATCTTACTAATAGTTAATATAATTTCAAAAATACTACTCCAAGGTCTGGTTTAGTCGTTCCGTTTAACCGTCTATTTAGGGGTAATAAGCTATCGAGAACTTAAGCTTAACGCCTATTTATTTAAAAAAGCTAATACCAAACTTAAATATAAAAAGTTTATTTCGATTAAAAATAATCTTTTCTAATATTCCGTGTTTATCAAGGTAATATCGGATGAATATATAGGCCAGCTATTTTGCCGTTACAATTCCTTTAAAGGATAGGAAATACCCATACTTAATAAATCTATTAACGATTACCTAAACTCCATCATATTCAACTTTAATAATTAAGTTTTTAAATGGAAAAAGGTTGGTAATAAAGTTCTAAGTTATAATATTCCATACCTTATCAAAAATGTCGGTCGGTTATAGCAGCCTATAGGGCTTATAACGTACTGCTTTAACCTTGTTACAAGTATTGCAATTTTTAATAACCTTTTTAATTACCCGGCGCAATTTTAGAAAGTCGTATTTCTCCTGTAACCGTCGGGTGGTTTTAAAAATTCCTTAATATTTATGTAATAAATCTTCGTAAAATTCCTTTATAAATTATTCCTGTTAATTTTTAAAAACATAAATTTTACCGTAATACAATAGCTAGCTTTTTGGCTATCCTTCCAACTATTAAATCTTTTTTTTTTCATTTATATCGTAAAAACTTCGAAACCTTATTAAAAGTTTTAAGGTTAATTTCTTTAGGATTTCGCATAACTGTATAATACCATCCTTATTATACTATAACATCTGCATATTTCGTTTAGGAACCTTCGGATCATAATCGCCTCTACGATTAAAAATATCCGCCTGGATATTCTCCTTTCCCTTAATATAATATATCTTAAAGTTAAATTTTAACAAGAAAATTATCCAAATCTTATATCGTTTATTCAGCTTTTATGCTTTTATAAATCGAATAAAATTCTTATAATTAAAATAAATATCAAAAAGTTCTTTAATTCCGTTAAGAAAAAGCTCCCATTTTTTAAAAGCGTTAATAATTACCAGTAGTTCCTTATCGTAAATCGGATATCTGAATTCTGCATCTCAAAATGCTTTCGAGTAATAGGTTATTAGGTACCATTTATCGTTATCTTCCAGCTGTTTTAAGACGGCACCTAATGCGTAATCTAAGGCGTCTATCTTTAAACGCTTCTTCTTATCTACGTTAGGTAATTTTATTATGGGTCCACTAGTAATTACGTCCTTTAAAATCTGAAATGCTTTTTTTACATCCTCTAAAAGCTTAAACTCCTTATTAACGTATTTTTTGGTAATAAGTTTCGTTAATAGTTTAACTATGTTTCCGTATCCCTTAATTAAGCCTCGTACGTATCCCGTAAATCCCAAGATTTGTCGGATATCGGTAACGGTCGCCTTATTAAGGATGGGCTAATTTTTAACTGCTTTTATTTTAAAGCGTTAAATCTGAATTTGGCCAAAAATAAGTATATATCCTAGAAAGTTTAGCTTCTATATATGCCATACGCTTTTAGCTGGGTTAACTTAAATATTCGCCTTATCCAAAATTTTAAATATTTAAGCCACATGCTATTTATGTTCCTTTAAAATCTCGAAGTAAATAAGAATATCATCGAGGTAAACGAATACGAACTTATCCAGGAATTTTCATAATATGGTCATAACTAGACGTTAAAAACTGGCGGGAATATTGGTAAGTTTTATAGGCATTATTCGGTACTCGTAAAATCCGTATATCATTTTAAATGCCGTTTTCCATTCTTCTCCTTAAGCCATTTTAATGCAATAATAACCATCTCGAAAATTAAATGCAATAAATTACTTAACTTTGCTAGCATTTTCTTTTAATATATTTATAAAGGTTAGGGGGTATCTATTCTTAATTGTGATATCGTTAAGCTATCTGTAATCGATAATTTTTTTAAAAACCAGGTTTCCGTTTTCGTTAATCTTTTACTTTCCGTTTTTGGTTTTTGGTACCATAAGGACGGGGTATCCAGCAGAAGAATTAAAAGGTCGGATATATCCTTTTTTTAAATCGAGTTAAATAGTTTTCCATAAGGCTTTTAATTTTTCAAGGTTTATATAGTAAATCTTGTAAAGTTTGGGATAATATCCCTCCTTAATAGGTATTTGGTAATCCTATTAACCATGTAGCGGTAATTTATAATCTTTTTTATCTTTAAACAGTCTTTTAAATTTTCGATATTTAGGTAGTACCGTTTCGGCTTAATCTAGCATTTGTACTTTTTTAATAACATAGCAAATTTCTTGCTTATCTTTTTTAGGTAGCTTTTTTTTGCTTTCCTAGGAAAATGTCTGATATTTCCAATTGATATGTGGATTGCTGGTCCTAAACCATGGCATTCCTAAGATAATATCATGTCCGGAAATATCGGTAATATCTAACGAAATCCGTTCTTGGTATCCTTAAATCTAAACGGGAAGTTTTTCAGTTTTTCGCAAAACTTGTCCATTTTTATACTTAGATAAGCTTCCGTCTATTATCCGTAATTTATAGGATTTTAGCTTATACCTTCAAAGAATTTAATATTTTTCTGCTACCGTAAAAGAAATAAAATTACCTTTGGCTTTTAAGTCGATTATGGTTTTGAATGTGCTATTTTTATATTAAAGTGGAATTTCGATCTAATTACGTAATTCTTTTACTGCTTTGCATAAGGTCTTATAAGTTAAGGCTTTTCGATACCTTACTTTCGAAAGCTTTTAGCGTTTTTTAACTTATAATAATATCCAACCTAAAAAAGTCTCCATTCGCGTACCTTTCGAATAATATATTTAATATATTAATCGTTTTTGTATTTAAACCATATTTTTTTGCCATATTTATATTCGGGAATAATTATTCTTTTCAAATTCGATCCTTAATCTTGTATCTTTCGAATTATCGGGTTAAAGGTATAAACCTTTAAAAAAAATACTTCCATATCTAAAAGTTCGTATTAAATACAAAACATCGGGGAATAACATAAATATCCTTACGATATGGCCCTTTAGCTTTATTTTAATTCGGGATGTAAGTAATAAAACCTAAAGTATTCTGGCTATCGGGGAGTTTCTATGCATTTACATTTATTATTTAGTTTTATAGATATCTTTTCGTTCCATCCAGGCCAAAAATTATTATCTTCTTTAGCTTTAAGATATACGAGATAATCGTCGACGTAACAAACGGTAAAATGCAACGATTTATGCTGGTTTTTTCGGGATCTGGTATATACCGTGCATTCGGGAAGCTTGCAAAGTTCCGGAAACAACTATCCGTAATTGTTAACGTTAAGTCGGAACTAACTATTTTTATCGTACATCTTACATTAAAATATATTAAAATAGCAGAAATATCCTAACTTTATAATTATTCTAAAAGCTATCTATCCGGGATAATACTTGCAGGCTTTAACCTTAAAGTCCTAATAAATAAGGTAATTTTCGTACTTTAGGATATCGTTCTAAATTTAAATAATGGTGGCAATAATAAATTCTGGCTGGAAGGAAATTAAGCTAACTTTATTTTCTTCCTTTTCTACCTTACTATCGGTTTCTTATTTAGCCGCTTTAACTTTCTTTTGGAATTAAAGAATCCTTCCTTTTTTAAAATTCCTTTTTACGGGGAAGTAATACTTACTTTTAAAATGCCACTTCTTGCCATAATTAAAACATTCGATATTGAACTTATTTTTCTAAGGTTCCTTCGAAATAATGCTTACTTCCTTCTAAAGCTTGCCCTTATCCTTCTTAATTCGGCTATTAACGCTTTTATCGTTATTTCGTTTATTAGATCCTTTCTTCTCGAGGTATTTATTAAAGGTATATCGGTCGGTAATAATAACCTGGTTTATATAATCTTTAAAGGATTCTATTTTAAATACTTTATACATCTCGTTTTTAACTTAAAGCTTTAAGCCGTCGTAATATAAGTAAAATAATGCGCTTGCTAATAATTATGAAATAACGGCTAAACGATTAAACTCGGTCGTATACTTTACTGTTAATTTAAGCTATCGTAATAAATGCAATTATTTTACCGCATGTTATTTTTTATCGGTATTTCCAAATAAAGCTCGTATTTTATCTTCAAAATGCTTATAATTGCTAAAAATATAATTAATAACGTTAAATAAGCTTTCGGGGTAATTTTTTAAATAATTCCTTAAAATTAGTTCGAATTATAAAAAAACTCTTCCTACGAATGTTTAAAAAATGGCTAATACCTTCTAATAATCCTCTATCAAGGAACTTTGGTAGAATTTAAGATAAATCCGGACCTGGATTAAAAATCCTTTTACATCTATAAATCCATTATAAAGTTTAAAAGCGGCTGGTTTATATCCTTTAACTTTAAGCATTTCATAATATTTAAGGGGTAAAATAATGATTTCCTAGTACCGGTCGGGGCCGAATAATAAAGGTATTAGGGTTTTTTTCTTTATTCCTTTAATAAATTAAGCCATACTTTTTCTGGGGAGTTAGGGTTTTTCTTCTCTATCTCTTTCCAAAGCTTGGATTTTGCGTAACAGGATCTCCATTTTCTCTTTAAAAAAGAGCTTTCTCTCCTTTCCTTTCGGGCCCTAAGGTTCCTAAATCACTGGCTTTTCTTTTTTTTCCGAATCTTCTTAAACCTTAATAATATCCTTTAAAGCCGGGATTAGCTACTAGGTTTAAAAAGAAAAAAATTTTCCTTTGCCACGGGTTATAAAAAGCATAATGTTATTAATTAATTAAAGAACTTTTTCGATAAGGGGTAAATTATTTAATCTGGTTATTAATCCTTTACTAACTTATAACGGGAATCGGGTATACTGTTTATTTTTTAAACGTCGTTTTATGATATCGTCTTTATTAAGTTTAAAAAAACTTATGCTTAACTAAGCTTAAAATTATCCGTCGGTTATTAATTAAGGAGTTATCAAAATATAACGAACCTGTTATACCTTTACCTGGAAGTATAAGCAATATCCGAAATGGGGTCTTAATTTGTAGGTAACAATAAGGCGAAGAATAATTTATTAAAGGTTTGTTCGTTAAAAAGATTTAAAAACTTTTCCCTTAATTAAAGAACGGTATAGTCGCTTTCAATTAAGAGTTTAAATTGATAACTAAGGAACGGAATTAAGTAGGTGCTATTTATAAGGGAAATTTGGTTCATATATATCCTTTTTATCTCCTTAAGGTCCTTAAAGCCTTTTTGTATGGTCCCCTAGGAGTCTCTGGATGGTCTCTGTTAACGCGACAGAGATCATTTTGTGGGGCCGAGGTTTACCCGTTGGGGTCACCTTCCTAGGGTCTCATTTCTGGTCTGGGAGTCTTTCCTGTTTTGTAACACCACCCCACATTCGCGTTGCGCGTCGATCCACTTACTAATTTCTTTCCCTATAAATACCTTTTTAATAACGTTTTAGAAAATTGAAAAATTTATCTTTTTATTTATCAGAATTTGCGCTTTTGAACGATATGTAGGTTTTAGTCCAATTCCGTACGGCTTAAGCGATTGACGAAGTAAAGCGTGGGAGATTCCTGCGTTCAGCCTTTAAGGGTTACCAGGTTACCAGATAATATATAATACGCCGTATTTAAAGTGTGCTTACGAAATAAGAGGTTAATAAGATTTGCCAAAAGCTATTACGAGATTAGGAGGAAGCTTTAGCTTATTGGGTTATCGTATAAGGTTAGTTAGGTTATACGCCATCTTATTTGCGATTCCGCTTATACGTATAGCGCCTTTTAATTAATAACGGTAACCTTAAACGTTTAGGAAAAGGTTGGGTAACCCGATTTTTACGTTATTATCCTGAAATCAGGATTTTTAAGGGTAGGACGGTCGATTATAAGCGTTTGAATGGCGTTTTCCCGGCTTTTATTTACGTTTTATTTAAGCGTTTCGCTTTGCCGGAAGTTAAAGTTATTAAGTGGAGGAACCGATATAACGCAGACGAGATTGGAGTAATAAAAGGTATGGGTAAGAACGTTTTCGTTTTCGGAAAAGTTTTTAAGAAAAGTATTTTTTTAAAGGATACGTTTAAAAGGGAGTGGGTTATTATAATCGCGTATATTAATGCTAACGGGCGTTCGTTACCGCTTTTCGTGATTTTTAGCGGTGTTAGCGTATAATAACAATAGTTTCTTAATTCGGACGATAAAGTATACGAAAGCTGGTACTTTACCATATTAAAAAACGGTTGGACGAATACCGAAATCGGCTTAAAGTGGTTTCGCGAGGTTTTTATCCCTTATATTAAGCCCGAGGACCCGGACGAATGAAGGTTATTGGTGATTGACGGTTATAATAGCCATATTACCGAGGAATTTATGTGGATGTATCTTTAAAATAAGATATATATTATTTTTTTACTTGCGTACGTTTCCTATATTTTCCAGCTTTTTGATGTAGGTATATTTGCTACCCTAAAGCGGAGGTACCGTTATTAGTTCCGCGAATGCTGTTACGGGCGGGCTTTTAAGGTTATAGATAAGACCGATTTCTTTTAAGCGTTTGCGAAGGCCTGGGAAAAGGTTATGATAACCTCGAAATATATTAAGAAGGGTTAGGAAGTAATAGGTTTGCGTCCTATTAATAAAAGGAAGATATTAAATAATAAGTACGTTAAAAAAGGGGGGGTAAGGGCGAATATACCCGCCTTAAGATCGATTCGTACCTTAGAACGCCTTAATTTTTTTGCCTAAATAGTTATTTTAAATGTTAAAACGTTTAAATTATTTAGGAAATTAACCCGGTTCGAGAAATTTTTGGTAAAAGTTAATTTAATTTACGGGAATCTTACCGTACGCCTTTTGTTCCGTAAGTTCGCCAAGGCCCTTAACGATAAAACCGCCAAGCTTTCCGTTGCCGAGGTTCATAATAGTTAGTTAATTACAGCCCTTAAAAAAGCGAAGCCCAAAAAGCGTAAGAAGGTGTAGCCCGAGTTAAATAAGGACTTCGTAAAGATAATTTCGGTTAAGAAGGTAAAGCTAGGGCTAAAGGCTTTTACGAAGGGACGCTTTACCGTTATTCGGAAAAATTAACAGCAAAACGAGCCTTCTGAAAGCGAAGAAGATAGCGAGGTAAAACTGGATTGCATCTTTATACGCTTTATTTAGTATGGAATCAATTGATTAAGTGATTGTTGAGATATTGTTATTTGTATGGAAGGGTTGTTGTGGCGATGGCTTTAAAAATGGGTGGCCCGTTGATGGGGTGGCCCGTTCGTGGGTGGGCCATCTTATCCCTTTCATAAATCAAGGCTGACTTCTGCCTACTTGCAGTTGGGGTTTTCATCAACTGGGTAATCTTTCACTTAACACAGTGGTTACGCACAGTAAGAGTGTGACATTTGGTGGACATACTCTATGGTTTTAAGCACTTGGTACTTCGCGCTCATCGTTTTAATCCCCACATCAACCACTTATCGCTTTTCCTTTTTGCCTTTGCTTCCCATCGTTTTGGGCCTTACCTTCTTTTTAACCTCTGCTTATGTTCTTTTTATTCTTTGCCAGGTGTATTCCCTGTGGTCTCACCGCCCGACCTCTGATAATTCAGTATTAAGTAAGTACTTTTAATGTTATTTTCTACCATAGTCTTAATTTTAAGATGGTACTAACGGCTTGTAACAATCTCATCCTATTACGGCGACGGTATAGACTGTTTGAATACATTTCGGTTGAAGGCTGGTACCTTTATGCAGATTTTGGGTGGGATGTCTCTTTCGCTTGATCCGCACACGGCTTGAGATCACACTATCATACGAGGTTCCAATAATCGCATGGTGTATTGCTCACAATATTGTGTCAATTCCCATTATTCCAATCTATCGCTGATGGCTTTCAGCCTGAGCGCTCATTATGTCTCCAAGTGTCTGATTCAAGACCGGGCTTCCGGTCGCCCTCCGTTGTTTAACCTACTGCGGTATATACTGTCCTCGCGGAGTCGTGTACACATCGAACGCTCGCGATACACTGATGAGCCTCAATTCACCTCCTAAACGGCAACCCACCCAGAGGAGACGATTGTTGCACGGCATAGCGAATTTGGTGGTCCCAGTCGTAGGAAGGTAGTCCGACGTACACTATAGATGCTCACCAGTGCCCCAAATGGATCGGTAAAGTACGGCAATCAATTCTGACTGGCAGACTGTCAGGGGCTCTACTGCCAAGAAGCCTGTTGAGTGCAAGCGTCTTTGGACTTATAACCAACAAACTTTAGGCAGTTATTAAGACAAGTCGCGTCGATGTTGAAGTCTGCGTGTTGGAAATGCTTGAGTTGGCATGTGAAGATAGTGTACATGAAATGTGTGCTCATGTTCATGAGTCATTACATGCTATAAAAACTGCTAGACTAGTCAGCTTTAACGAAGTCATCCAACACTGTGGTAGCTCTCGCAGCACCGGCTTGTCCGTATTCAGGTGTTCTCTGTCGTCTTGGACCATGACACTGCACTCGACTTGGTATGATCACGCTGGTACTGTCACCGTCCTGTCCTTGTGAGTATGCGCCCATCCGAGAACGATTAGTGCCTCAGAAATGGACTCTACGACGGCAACTGCCATGCATGTAGCACTGCCCCAATCTCCTTCGCGGCAGATTAGCCTCTTCCCTACACATGGTTACCAGGTTCTGACCACGTGTAGCGCCAGCAATAGTCAATTGCGAGCCCTCTGCTGTGAGGAAGATGCGCACTGCGATGAGGCGAGCGAGTTGCTTACGATCACGGCTTATGCTGATACTATACAAGCGTGTGCAAGGTGGAAAGCGCTAAACATGGCTACATCTGTACCTAACTCAGATTCGATAGCACCGTCACCTAGTTGCACCCAGAATGTTATAGGTCCAAGTCTGGAGTTGTATCCAAACATACGGCAGCCCTATAGGGAATCGGCCATTGTTGGGCTGGGAGCTGGTCCCGCCCACACTAGTTATCTTGACAACCTTAGGATGTCATATCCGGCAGATGCAGAAGAAATCAATCTGCAAGACGGGTAGGTCGGCATAACGGTGCCTCGGATGACGAAGAAACCCAAAACATACCATCAACTAATGAGACAGTTTACCATGAGGTTGGCGTGGCTTTGCAAGTCGTCAACAGCCAGCCATTGAACTAGGAAGGCGACATACTGCACATCGTCGATGAAAAGAGCGCAGTTTGCACTTAGCATACGAGAGAAGCTGTGTAATTTAGGAATACACGTCTAGAAAGCCATAGAATATTCTGTAGAGCCAACCGTAGCTAGCCTGGAAGCCGAACCTTGGCTACGGGTGGTTATGAGGACTTGTAGATGAGGTCATAGTATTTGAAATTAGTGATAGTTAAACATTTCGGGTTATTTCGTGGAGAAATTTTCGAACCTGAGGACCTTTCTGTCCTCTAGCAACAAACGGAATGGCTTCTGTTAGCACTTGCGGGCGTACATCATCGAAAGCCTGCGCGATGAATATATGGCCCCCTCCTAGCCGTTCATTGCCTAACCTTCGCCAACAAATTCCACTCCTCGGTGCATATCTACATGATGACAGTCTTCAATAAAAGGGACGGTTGCTGTATTAACTATCGCGACTCCGTGACGCACAGCATGACCAATGTCTGAGTTACACTTGATGGCTGCACCTCGAAGACGAATTCATGGGGGTTGAGCTCATTTACTGTTTAAACAATCCCAGGTCGGTTTCTTGACGCCGAACTCCTTACTAAGTTTTACCCACGAGACTTCGAATAGCAGTTCCATGAACGGGAGAATACGATCTCCGCAATTTCCCCCAAATGTCGCGTCTGGAACCTGTCTTACTCTCCCTTGCTTGATGACGTCGGATTCGGTACTCGGATGTCTTATGTAGTTTTTGTTCTCCGACTCTAGGTTATTGGTAGCATAAACAGACCCCTTCTTCGATAAACCGCCGAGAAATCGGATTATCGGATCTACAGGACCTGGAATAAAGGGCTACAGTAAATGCGAATTGCTACCGTACATATACAGATCTGGTACTGTGCTAGGATCCGGAAAGCCGGCCGCCAAGCGGCTAGTGAGCCGAAGCCAACACAGCATCGAGAGCCATTCCAAACATACGACACCACATAACTACATATCGTAATTACATATCATAATTGCGTGTGGCTCGGGTTCCATAGAAGGAGCATGATATATAGGAGTTTACGAGGTGGTGCCAATGCGTCGAACCCGTGGTGAACGATAACTTGTCGTTCTCACGGGGTACTTATCCCGTTGACTAAAAATAACCATACTTTCAGCCGTGAGCCGTCAAAAATGCCGTGCGCTAAATTCTGACGGCTGGAGCCGTGGATGGAGCCGGTATACGAAGTATGGTTGGATCTTGGACCATGGTGTCTGCAAGGTGCGCATAATATATGCATTCTATGGGCAGAGACTGGACCGAGCACCGGAGGTAAGAAGTAGCATGTAAGGGTTAGGTCGAATGATTAAACATGATCGTATATAGTAAATTAGATCCCGGGTCTGTCTCATGATCGAGGAGCGCTTGCACAGTGTAGTTCCTTTGATTTATTGTTAGCATCGCCTATTATTGATGGTGGGAAAGGAAACATGCGATATCAGGTGAATTGGCATGATGTCCAAGGCATTCCAGATTGCTGGATGGGAAGCTGCACTAATAATTAAACAAGGATCATACAGTAGAACCACATTCTGAGAATGCAATTGGGCCCACGATCGCCACTTTGCGGGGAGAAACCACTCGGCAGGAATAAGCGACCGCTTGACTCCAATAGCTGATCCACATGACCCTTATGACATACCTCGATACGAGCCCGACGCCATCCGTATCGAACTCAGACCCTCTGTTTAGCAAGCAAAACGGGGCGAAAAGCTAGCTGACAGTGCCTTATGCCGAAGTGGCCCCAGCTTCCAACACGGTAAATGCTCACAATGCTGCACGATAGAGTAATGAGAAGGGAATACGAGCTATGAACGCATCGGTGGATCTTTGGCCAGTTCACCAATGCCGGCTACAGACATGCGAAGCGCATGGCGAGACAGCTGCCATGACACCGAATCTCTCGATATATAAAGCCTGTCCGGTCTTATGGACTGGATGTTTGATCACTCCAGAGCATCACAGCAACGAGAACAACATCCTCAGTCAATCAAACCTCATCGAACAAAAAGCTACGACCTGATAATTCCACCATAGTCCTCAGCACCACCACACCACCATGCAGCTCACCAGCACCCTCCTCACTGCCCTCCTCTCGGCCACCGCCTTGGCGGCGCCGGCTGTCCCCGACTGGACCATCGTCGGGATGAAGCGGACCTGCGACAAGGCCGACACCAAATGCACCTGGGATTTCAAGATCGACACGCACCTGGCGCCCCCGACGCCCTGCAGCTTCACCGTCACCGGCAAGCCCGCCAGCCAGACCGACGTCCACGGCAAGCAGTGCGGCCCGTACCAGGTCGGCGCCGGCTGGGACGGCTCCTTCGGCCCCGGCAAGGGCTTCACCGTCCTGTCCGTCGTCGACCATACCAAGAAGCTCATCGTCTGGCCCGGCTACACCGACAAGGAGCTGGGAACCAGCGGCAAGGTTGTCTCCCCCGACAAGAGCTACGCCCCCGCCAGCATCGCTTGAGTCGCCTCCTGATCGGCTCTGATGCCGGTGCCGGTTGGCAGGACTGGGACTGTAGGAATGAGATATGGTCGTGGACTCGGGATATGAACACCGCTAGGTTATGTTAATACTATAATACAAAAATGAGTCATGACGAATGCAAATAGAAATGATCTAAAAATTTTGCCATCCTTCGTCACTTGTGCAGATAGAGAACTTGCCAATGGTACTCACAAAAGTTCTAAACAGCTTGCCTGGCGGCTTGATTAGGTCTTCGAATGTTCCATACCCCTCTAAGGGGACTTGGACACTTCAGAGGGGCGTCTGCTACCCCTTAAACGCTCCTAATGGATGCACGGTGCGCCTAATGCCAGTATCAAGCTTTTCAAGGTCGTTCACCATGATTATGGAAGTGACATGACAATTCTTACAGTGTTTGGACGTACTGCCAATTGAAGTATGGCGGTCTTGCTATATAGAATTGACTTCTAAGTTCGCATTTGACTGGTCACCGGTGGTGTTGCTTCCTAGATATGGCCTGCTCCAGGCAGTTGGCCGTCTCATCCTTGGCCGGAATAGGGGTAATGCATTGTGTCCCCGACTGCAGAGGCCTCACAGGAGCCCGAGCGGCAACGGTTCTAAATTAATAACAGCAATAAACTAACTGATAAAAGGCCAAATGAATGCCATTTGATTGGCTAAAAACCCCGTCTTTCAAGATCGGACCGAATGTGCGGTTGCCTGTGGCTGTGAGACCTTCTAGCGATCAGGGACATAGGCGGTTACTCGATGATGTCACCGACGTACTGAGTGTGACGTGAATTGACCTTGCTGCGATAGTAGCCGATAGTAGCCGAATCAATTTCATTCATACACAATTCCAAGGTGGAACGCCCAAGTTGGTATATACCTCCATGTTAATTATGCTGTTCCGTTGGCCTGTCTTGTGTGAGATGTGAGTTCACAGCTCACGGGAACTGGGCTTGCGTATAAGGTGCCCCGAAAACTTCGGGAGATAGTATCTCCTAATGCGAGTTCATCCGGCGTCTCTTCGCTAGTCTGATTCTCTCATGGGCTCGCTCCGTAACCTCGTCCGCTATCATGCGACCCTGGACCTCCAGCTCCCTATTCGTCGCCGCCCTTACCTGCTCGGGTTGTAGCCCTCCAAACGCAGCTTTCGCCTTCTTGGTCCGTTCTTCGTGCTCTCTTTAGTCTCGCTCTAGGTATCTCCATGGTCAGCCTCTACTTGTTTCGGTACGACGACCGACAACTAGACGGGCCTTTTTACCTTGACAGACCGAGCAATTCTTACCGCGTACCGAGTAGTAGCAGCAAAAGGAGGCACCCGCTGGGTATCCCACGCCGTGCGTGTCGTGCAGAACGCGGCGAGGCACTTACTCGTGACGGCCCTGCACTGCCTGCAAATCTCATCGTTCGTGTTTGCGTATGGGAGTAACAGGTACATAGCGAAAGAGGTCGCGTGCTCGGAGCGGTATAGGCGCCACGGCGCTGCTTCTCTGACGCCGCGGTTATAGGTGTGCTTAACTTCGAATAATTGTGGTACCTTACGTGGTTTAATTGTTAGTAGATGCTGTCCTTCTGTCGTGTCGTCCATTGTGCTGTGATGGACGAACTTATTCTGCCATCGCATTTATCTAGGACCCGTCGTATCATGTTGATTCGGGATTGCCGGAGCTGGTCCACCAACTAGACTCTTTGTTCAAATGGCATCGTGCATTGATGACTAGCTTCGTCTTGTTCGGAAATAATCGGCCGTTGTAACTGAAGAATGATAATGGCTGCGTGGTCTGCACTTTGTCGACGGCTCATGTCTCCTCGTCGCAGGGGGCGTTACGGCATGATGTGCTGAGATGTGTGGATGCAAACTTTAAGTTACCCGTCATGGTCTAACGGGATTTCCCGTCACTCGGTGATATATTAAGCTTTCTTCATTGTGATGAGGCGCGGGATTATGTACGGGAGATCATGATTAAGTTTGATCAAGCTCGATCAAACTCCATCAAACGCAATCTAATGGGAAACGCCGTATTACTGCTGATATGGGTGAATGTGGACTAACTGTATTTTGCTGCCTTGGTCAATATAATTTTCGAAATAACCTAAGGTATCAGATGTATGTTACTAGCTTGTAGCTCTCCAGGATCCGTTTCCTCTTCGAACATACAATTTCGAAACTGTATTGTTCACCTAACGTGACATTTTAATTATAGAACCTTATAGTACTGTGTACCAGGTGATTAGGGTTTCGTATCATACGAATTAGGGGGAATTATAGAGCTGTGAGAGGGGCATATTCCATCCTGTTGGAATAGGGGGTAGAATAGGGGCTAAAGTAGGGGCAAGGCGACTCGCATCGTCATGTATAATCCCGAACTCATCAGTCATTCACGGTTGATAGTTTAGAATAAAATTAAATTGGTATTTAATGTGTCTTTGACACATTGGTTACTGAAAGTCGTTCCCAATTGCGGCAATTGTGATCCTAGCTAGGAAACATTGCTCTGTCAAACAGCCTGAGACCACGCAAATTGAGTATCCTCGTTGCAGCTTCATTCGTATATTGGTTCTGATGATGATGACAGCTAACTGTCTCTCGTCAGGGCAGAAGGGAATTAATCTCTCATACAAATTAGCTGCTACCCCTGTGTCCTCCACCCATTAGCGCGACACACGGACCGATTCCTTCCGACCTACAACCACTGTATCCGACATGCTCTCGTCCTCTGCTGCTACAATGCTAATACTTCCTACTACTTATTCTTGTTCTTTCTGTACCTGTGCCTAGAGGCCTCTTATATACTCTGCGCTTCGTCTTCATCTCTTCCACTGCTTCGTCGCCGTCTGATGCCAGGAATTCAGAACATTACATCGGGAATCTGCTCGGCTTTGGGACTCCGCGTGCGGTCAAGCATAGTCAGTGTCGGTACAGCAAAGGCCAATTGAGGGGAGATAACCATGACTCGGCACTGTTCCTCTGCCCCGTACATGGACCTCCAGTGAAGTAATCCTATCAATACGGCAGAGCGAAGATCTAAAACGGCCAGGCATATCCGGTCCTGTCAGCTGGCTTCAGTACTCCTCGCAGTCCCACAGCCTTCCCCGACTCACGGCAGGCAAGCATACACGATGCCGCACGCAATACGCCGAGACATAGGGCATTTAACCATGAAGAACCCCGGGCTCGCCGCGCTCCTCATCCGTATCACCTGGGAAAGCACGACGGCCACAGTGCCTAGCGATGGGCTTCCGTTCCATGTCGAGTTGGTTACCCTAACGACCAATTCTTTACCCTAATTCAGGCGTAAGCCCGCGCCCTGTGATACTTTACGTAAGTCAGCCTCTTCTGTGAAGCGGCTCGGATTTTGGGCATACACCTTCGCGTTTGATTCTTGATTGCTTGGCTGTAATTGCAGTACCATAGGAGCCAACTAGTCACGCAGTGAGGCTGAAGGCATTAATAGACCACGGCCGTAAGAATTGGTCGACGGCTACGTCCAAAGTCTCCTTCCGTCAATATTCGGGCTGAGGAGACCGCTTACCCCTTCGGGTTTTCTTTTAGCCAGTACCTTTCCGCAGGTCCGTCATACACTACGGCGCCGTAAACACCTTAAGCATAATGAATGAGTCAATTATATATGATATAGAGGATAAAGATGGTAATCTGGGCCCAGCAGATAAAGCCGCACATTACGTCCCGAAGCGCCCTCCGGGCCGACCCCACACGCCAAGACATCATTAGATAACTGCATACACAAGGATTTCTGGACCGGGAGGTCATCCCCAGCCACCGCTCGCCTCTTGATACAAACTTCATCTTACTAGCTTAATATGCGACCTGGGTGTTTAGACCCTCTAGTTCTCGGTCCCAGTTCCGGTGCTGGGCGATCTGGTACCAGAACTTCTCGAGGAAGCTAGCGCCCTCCTTGGCGATGTTGACGGTTTCCTTGAGGCTATCGGGGGAGACGCTGCGGATGGTGACGACGCCGTACGACTCGACGGCCTTGTCGTCCTGCGAGACCTGGATCTGTGGCAGCGCGAAGGCGAGAGAGAACAGCGCGACGGCCTCTCCCGTGCCGGCGATGGGCTTGAGGTGGCCGAAGGCTTCGCGCACCCAGTGCAGCGCCCGGCCGCTCTTGGAGAGCGTGTTGACCGACTCGGCGCCGCCGGGCACGAAGATGGCGTCGAACATGGTCGACCGCATGCCCTCGAGGTGGTGGTCCGGCTTCACGCCGTTGCCGGGCGTCTTCTCGACGCCGGCGGGGTAAATCTCAGATCGGCGGGGCGCGATGATGAAGGGCAGCGCGCTCGACGCTTTGAGCGCCGCCTTCACGCCGTTGAAGGCGGTCTTGTCGAAGCCGTCGGCGATGATGATGGCGACGCGACGGCTGGCGATGGTGGGCTTGCTGGGCGGGAAATCGCTCTGGCTGAGTCCCTTGGCGGTCCTGCCATGGTTCGGTCGACCCTCCTTCTCGGGCTTGGTGCCCCCAACCATTTCCGCGACTTCCTGGGCTAGGCTGAGATTGATGTCGGCGAGGCGCTGAGACATGCGCTCGTAGACGATGGGATCGTCGCAGTGGTCCAACTCGAATGCGAAGGCGGCGGCGACGTGCCTCTTTTCGGAGGGAGTCAGGCTGTTGTAGAACAGCTCCGCCTGGCTATAGTGCTCCTTGAACTTCTTGCTCTTGGTCCGCACCTTGATACCATCCACCTTCTGAGGATACTCTGGGTATGGACCTTCGTTCTGCCCTGCTGGTGGGCGGACTTCAAATCTGTTGGGCCAATAGTTGACGTTACCCTTGGTAATTCTGTGACGACCCTGCCCATCCCGGTTGAAGTTCATGACAGGACAGACAGGCCTGTTGATAGGAAGTTCCTGCCAGTTGATTCCGAGTCGTGAAAGCTGGGTATCGAAGTAGCTGAAGCTGCGGCCCTGAAGTAAGGGGTCGTCGGAATGCGCAATACCTGGAACCATGTGCGCGGTACAGAAAGCGACTTGCTCCGTCTGCGGGAAGAACTCGTCGACATTCCTGTTGAGCTCCATCTCACCGATATATCGTACGGGGACCTGGTCTTCGGGCCAAACCTTGGTGGCGTCCAGAATGTCGAATTCGAAATCGTCCTGCCTCGATTCGGGGATGACTTGAATACCAAACTTCCACTTGGGATACGCGCCGTTCTCAATGGCCTCCCACAAGTCCTTCCGGTGGAAGTCGGGGTCCTGGCCAGCTATCTTCAACACCTCATCCCAGACGAGAGAGTGCACGCCAAGCTCGGGGGTCCAATGGAATTTGACGAAGTGTCGCTCTCCTTTGGCATTGATCAGGGTGAACGTGTTGACACCGAAGCCTTGCATCATACGGTACGAGCGAGGGATAGCTCGGTCCGACATCGCCCACATGAACATGTGCGTCGCCTCGGTGTGTAGGAAGACGAAGTCCCAGAAGTTGTTGTGTGCCGTCTGGGCCTGAGGCACCTCGTTGTGCGGCTCGGGCTTCACCGCATGGACGAAGTCTGGGAACTTGATCGCATCCTGGATAAAGAAAACTGGAATGTTGTTTCCCACGATGTCCCAGTTGCCCTCCTTCGTGTAAAACTTGACAGCGAAACCCCGGACGTCACGAACCGTGTCGGCGCTACCGCGAGAGCCCTGGACGGTGGAGAATCGAACAAAGACGGGCGTCTCACGTGTAGTGTCTGTGAGGACACCAGCACATGTGACATCCTCAGCGCTCTCCAATAGCCGGAATGTACCAAAAGCACCGGCTCCGCGTGCGTGAACTACACGCTCGGGAATACGCTCATGATCAAAACGATGAATCTGTCAGAATTAATATAGCGGTCCTATCCTTCCGAGTGCTATAGGGTGGACGAACCTTCTCTCTGGCGAAGGAATCCTCAATCAGCATAGGACCGATCCTGTCCTCGTTAATAATCCTCAGCCAGTCATCCGTGTTGCCTTGCTTGACGCCGAAGTCAGACGTGATGCGGTCATCTTTCGTGACGCTCTGCATGCCCACTTTGCCCTCTTCGAGCTGGGCGACCTTGCTTTCCTGTCCGCCGCCAGCCATCTTCTTCGCCTTGCCAAGCGTGTCCGTCACAATGTTAGAGGAAGACATGTTAGATCTAGCTTAACGCAGGGTAATTGATGCACCACGAACTGTCTGACTCTGGTGTGATCGGTAAGGGTTACGGTTCAAAGTGAAACATCTGAAGCACTGCTTGAGAGACAAGGGGATCTTTGATATACAGAGTTCCCAAAAGAATGCTCTTGCAAGAAGACCAAGACCACATTGTGTCACCTCGATAAGAGGATCATTGACGTCAACCGGATGTCATAACATTTAGCGACCGGGTCGGCAAGGTAGGCCCCGCAACACCATCCAATAACTGCGGTGGGTAGGCCGACTTTGTTCAGAAGCCGTGCGGAAAGCGTGCGGGAAACGTGCGGAAGACGTGGGGGATGGCTTGCGCACATCGCGTACTAGAGCCAGAATGTATATAGACTCGTTAGAACTCACAGTTCCTCAAATACCGATCGCAACACCACAAGTGGAAATGCTGTGATGTAATATTCGGAGCTCTAAATGTTACAAGAGATTTCAATTGGTGGAAGAGCCATCCCTGTCCCCCGCCGCAGCTTTGGCCAATCATAGTCATTATGGTATACAGGGCATTCGGACGTCCACATGAGATAACGACCAATCACCCATCACCATTTACATATAATGCCTTTCTGGAGCATGGGCCGTTCTTGTGCCCAAAGCATACAGTATTGCAAACCTTTCCGAATTCCGAAGATGATCTGCAGCAAGGCATATCCAGCCAGTGTCGTAACTTTATAATCATTCAAGCGAGTCCCATATTGCCGTATCATCCAGGTATTACACGACCTGCCCCCTCTCCTGCACTGTTCCCAGCAATAAAGTCAAAACTGCCGGTAAAGCGGAAAAGTATACGCAGTAGCTGCTTCGAGACGTTTCCAAGTACCAACCCTTGACAACTGGCAGAAAAGGAAAACTAGTTCATTGCGCCCGACTTTCTATCAGCTCCAGTTAAAGTTGGAGTACCTGAGAATGTCTGGGCAGATATAAGGGCACTTTGTTGCGTAAGGTCCTCTAGCTTGACCGTACGGCAGGGAAGATCTCTTGTTTATATGTGACCCGTTAATCATCAAGCTAAGCTACAATTTCTTGTGAGGCGGCAATAGAGGTCTGTGGAGGCTATGCTAAGGAATGTTGCTATGTTTTCTTTGTCACCTCAGATCCGTCAACAGCAGTGTTCCCTTCTCCACTTTTCTCTCCTATTTTCCTTTCAAGGTAGACATGGACATAAGCCGAACCAACCAGACGGTATTCAAATTACTCTACGATGGATAGGAACTGAAACGGTCTTTACCTGACGTGCTCGTCAAGAGTATCTAATGCATCACTAACTGCCCTTATCACTGGATTAAGTGAGACAGTCTAAAGTCTAAAGTCCAGTCGGCACGTGCAAGCGAAACAAGAGTCTGAGGAGACGGACTAGTTGATATTTAATGGCTCTACTTAGGTCCCGATATTCTGCCGGGACCTTATGGCTGTGAAAAAGACCCTGAACAGCACATCCTACTCTATCAACTACTGTCCGCCGGCTACCTTTTTGTTCGAGTTCGAGCCATCTCCCGATCCGGACCCAGCTGAGCCTTCTTTCGCGACCTCAACCCTACTACTCTCTACAGACTCCTTCTCACTCAATCCCTTCTCGACTGCGGCGTCCACATGCCCGTGTGCGTGGATAGCGCCCCTCGCTGCTGTCTCGATAAGCCCGTACTTCAGGGCCTCCTGCTCAACCTGCTCGTCGGACAGCAACGGCAGCTCCTCGGCGGCCTTGACGTACGACTTGCCCTCGACGTGGCCCTTGGCGAAGATGATGTCGATCTCCTCGAGCGATCGCCTGGCCGTCTCCGGGTAGAACCACCAGATGACGGGGAGGAAGCAGGCGTTGACGACGGCAAAGAAGAGGTACGTGCCCCAGCCGATGTCAGAGATCATGATGGGCGTGACCATGACGATCAGGAAGTTGAAGAGCCAGTTCGTGCACGTCGACACGGCGTTGGCCTTCGCCCTCGTCTTGATGGGGTTGATCTCGGCGGGGTACAGCCACGGTAGGGGCAGCCACGTCGCGCCGAACGAGGCAATATACGTGAACAGTCCCACGGCAGCGCCCTTGGCATGGTTAGAGTCCCCCGAAATTAGACAGGAAAACGCGATGACCATGGACAGCCCCTGGCCAACGGTGCCGTAAAGGAACAGCTTGCGGCGCCCGACCCTCTCGATGATGAACCAAGAGACCGTTGCAAAAATCGAGTAGACGATCATGTTCACGCCTCCCATGAGCAGCGCCAGGTTGTGGTCGCCGCGGACGATTGTCTCCTCGAACAGGATGGGGAAGTAGTAGATGACGGCGTTGCAGCCGCCGACCTGCTGCATGAGCTGGCTGCTCGCGCCGAGCATCATGCGGCGGAAGTGCTGCGTCTTGCCGTTAGTGATCAACGCCCTGAACGGCGTGGTCTTCCGACCGCTGAAGCCGCTGGCCCGGATGGAGTCCAGAATCACGTCGCGCTCCATGAGCGTTTCCCTGCTGTCGATCTCGTGGCCGCGCAGCCCCGAGATGACCCTCTCGGCATCCTCGTAGCGCTCGTGAAGCAGCAGCCAACGCGGTGACTCCGGAAGGAAGATCATACAGATCCCCACTACGAGACCGAACACGATCTGGAAAGCGATGGGGAAGCGCCACTGCAGGTCCGGGGGCCCGAACGAAGCACCGTAGTCCAACCAGTACGCGATGAGTGTTCCGAAAGCAATGACCCCTCCTTCGATACAAATAAGCAAACCGCGATTAGACGTCTTGCTGCATTCAGCTACGGAAAAAAGTTAGCAACTCCTTGGCACATACAGGGTTGGAAGTATGTACCTTGATAGGTCGGTATAGTAGATGTGTTAATGCCATTTCCAACACCCGTGATTACTCGTCCTGCAATGAACTGCGCCAGAGTGTTCGTGCCCTTAAAGCAGGTGACCTGGATTACGGCTCCGATGATCATGATTACAGAACCCATGATCATGGCTCTTCGTCTGCCCAGAAGATCACCGCTCCAGAGAATGAGCATCGCTCCCATGAGACATCCGATCTCGTATATAGCCGTCACCAATCCCTGCATCGTTGGATTATTCCGAGTCTCTGGGAACATGTCGGCGAAAGCGGGCGCGCTGATGATACCGGACATGACACCTTGGTCGTACCCGAATAATAAGAATCCCGTCGTGGCGACGGCAGACACGGTCATCGAGAGCGGCCGGCCGGACAGGCCCATGAACTTAGGGGGGGCCATCGTGCACGACCCCGCGCTGGAGAGCAGACGGCTATGGTTCTATAAGACGGGTAGACTCCACAGGTAACAGTAAAGAAATTCCTAGGTGTTATAGCGAAGCTTGAGGGAAAACTACAATTGCGTGAGCAACAGTTGGCTCAAGCAAACCTCACAAGGGTAGGGCGACACCAAATCGCCTAGGAAGGTCGAGGACAGAATATTCATACTCCTTTCTTCGTAATGTCTGGAAAAGGCACGAAGATATACACCCAGCGGAATGACCAACGGAAACAAAAGGAGGGGCAGAGAAACAGCAGGGCGGGCTTGCTTATAAAGTAACCATCCCAGGCCCCAGTCCTACTGTGTATGCCTAGGATATCCAGCAAGCTAGGTAGATCCTGGAGATAACCGGTTGTGCGACCCCGAATGGAGCAGATTTCGAAGATGATCCCCCAGGCGATTGGAGTAGATGTCCCGGGGACGGAATCCTCCGCCAAGGGTTGTTACTCACATTCCGCGACTCTGCAACCCGTCGAAAAGGTGCATGTGAGGTCGCAGTCGTCTGGGGGGGGTTTTCTGGCCCATAAGGCAAGTTAAGCCCCCCACAAATTCCCCGAAGGGAAGCGACTAGCGATAGGTGATTGGACGGCTCAGGGGTTCAACGGCACTTCAGCGGGAGAGGCTTTCTCAAGAGCTTAGGTTCCCGCTAGCTAAGAGTCCAGGAAGTAAGGCGCGCCTCCCATGCTAACTGAGCCAACTTCGGCGGCATTGACCAGATCCTAGCTGCCTACTAGCATATAACGGGCAGGTAGTTCCAAATGCGGAATAGCTCGAGTCGCGGTGAGGTGCAACACTCTGAGATATCCAGTCCGCCAAGCTACGGGCTTGGTCATCGGCATGGAGCAAAACCGAGGCATGTGACGATGCGGGGGCTGATCCGGGGGTTGTTGCTGGGGTAAGAGATTTCCCGATCTCCACATAAAAGAAAGGCATTGTTTACCTCATCGGATATCAGTCCCCATTTTTGAGGTTGCCTGCGGCGCAGCCGTGGCTAAAGCTTTCGATCAAGGAGTAGCTTTAAGGGTCCAATGTATCAACTAAACCCCTTCAAAAAAAAAAAAAAAAAATTGAGGCTGATAGCAAGCTGTAGCTTTTTCACTCCGTTTAGGGTAATCCCACATAAATCTTTAAAAATCTTTAATACGAACTTTTTAAAAATAATGTTAGTTTAATGCTACCTATATTCCGTGGATAAGCTATTCCAACGCTGTATGTGTGCTATGGCACACGCAACTAACGTTGGCCGAATACAACAACACAACTGATGTCCCCCAGATCTGACATCTGTCGGCCCCCGCTTCAAAATTGGGTTCCGATTTTTCCGGGTCGAGGGCCACCGTCGTTCTTTCACGTTTGCTAGCATTAGAATGAGCGGAACCCAATAATTCCACGTCGCAATCTCTCCACCAATTTTCTAGATCGAGCAACATATCAAGATGGCACCGCTCCACTCCGCAGCAAAGGCGCCGACTGCTGGAAATTGTGAGGTCCTCAAAACTGCTTATGATGGTCTCCGAACAGTGAACGAGCAGCTTCGAGATGCGGAGCGCGAGACCAGCCGTTTGATGACCGCAAAGATGTTGCGGTTTCCCAATCAATCTGGATCATTGAATCGCTTCCACCAGTACCAACGTGAAGGTTTCGGAAACCGAAAGCCGTTTGAGTCAGAGTGGTGGAAATGGGCAACCCGCAATGGTCTCTTCGAGTCCGTGGATAATCTGGACCGCGAACTGGAGAAGGTGAACGCCTCGAAGACGAAATTCGAGGGTATTCACAACGCTCTTCGATGCTGCATCGGCAAGTTGTCACGTCCGTATCTGAGAAGCTTGAACATCCTGGACTTGCCCGACGAGATTCTCCTCGGGATCTTCGAGCTCGCGGAAGACTTCGACTTTGACTGCCCATTTCTCTACTACGGGGGCGCCGGCAGAAAGGATATCCAGAACGCCCGCCTGGTCTGTCGACGGTTTTGTAACGTGAGCTCGCAGCTGCTCGTCCGTCTTGTGTGCGTCAACTTCAATGAGCCATCGCTTGCGCGCTTGGAGGAGATTTCTCGCCATCCCACCATCGCGAAGGGTGTTCGCGCCGTTCGAGTCGTCCTTCATTTTCACAACTTCTCCTTCACCGGCCTCGATTCGTTCATTTCATATCAAGCCGACGTAGTTGAAGTCCAAGTCGACTCGTTCGACGGCGCGATGCTGTGGGAGCTTTCTAACATCCCCGAGCAGACGGCATCGGAGATGATTTCAAACGGAAGGGCGGTTGTCTCTACACTGCATCGGCTTGCGTCCGCAGATCCTGGTGACGACGGCGGATATTTTGAGGGCGACGAAAATTATCGAGCACGCCTATGTGGGATCCATCGAGAGTATCTGATCCTCCTCGAGAAACAGGAATCACTAATAAAGAGTGGAAAGTTCTCTCGAGTTGTTGGCTCCGCAATTGCAAGGATGCCGGGTGCGCGGAAGCTATACTTTGGAGATGCGGAGTTGGATCCTTGAAGGAACAGCGACTGATGATACCTGGGGGCGATATCTGGGGTGCACTATATCGTCTTATGCTCCAGCCGATAACCGGTTATCATGCGAAGAAACATGGGCTCGAGTTGCCTAACTATCAATGCATTGTCAATGTGACAGACGCTGTGCGAAGGGCCGGCGCATTGCTCAACAGCATTGATGTCAAGCTGTCGACTCTGGGATGTCCTAGGAGCTTGGTGCCAGCCCCGGATATCCGACGGGATTTCTCGTCCGGGATGCAGCAGCTGAAGGAGTTTGTATTCAAGTATAAGGGCAGTCACAATGAGCAAGACGCGGGTGATCTCAACGAATTCCTGTCTGCCTGCTTGGACACGCCTAGCCTACAAAAGCTCAGTTTGGATATGAGAGGCGAGGAGGCCGAAACGACAAGAATAGATGTGGGGCAAATCATGGGGTCAAAGACCCGGCATAAGCTGACGGACATCTTCCTGGGCTACGTCGCTATGGATCTTTCCTGGCTGGTGCTTCTCCTCGACCGACTGCCCCAATCAATGAGTTGCATTCACCAGAAGGATGTCCGCTTGCTCAGTGGTACCTGGAAAGAGGCTCTGGATGCGCTTCGGAAGAAGAGATCTCGTAATATGCTATTGAGCGAGCCGCAGGGCGCCGAATGTGACAACATGTCACAGACAGACTACGAAAGGATATTCGGCAATGATAACTACGAATACCGCACTGAGGCTGAATTTTACATCATGAACCTGATCACGCGAGAATCCAATCCCGTGCAAGCCCTTGAGGACGGGCTTTACACTGCGAATTGACTCCTGGCGTTGACATCTGGCGGCAGCTAGCCGGCTCCGGGTCAGGAACGAAGGTAAACCGTCTAGTTCTTGCAGCCAGGATTGGGCGGCGTGATGACGAAGTTCCGGCTCTGTAGGGAATAGACAGGAAAATCCTTGTGAAAATAGTCGACCAGATCGCCGGCTTTGTCGATGAGGTGGAGAAGGCCTTCCTTGTCGAAGCCGTCTGTCACAAGTTAGCCGAGATCGAGATCAAAGAGGTTGAAGACGAAGCGGGCCCGACAATGCTTAAGGATGCCCCGGGGGGATCGACGCGGCTCTGTTAGATGTGGCTGCATAGAAGATCGACGCGATTGTGGGAAGGTACTCCGCCAAAGATATAAGGACGGAGGTCCGTGCAAGGGACCACCTTGGCAATGTATTCACTGAGGCAGCCTTCCGAGATCCTCATCAGGAACAAGACCATCAACTCGGTAGAGCCGGTGGTGGCGGAGGCCAATCTTGGCCCAACACTTCCCAACCCGACTTTATTACCACCAAAATACAAAAGCAGGGTCGTGGAGAAAAAAGACCCGTTCTAACCGCTTAGAGAAAGCGTTCATCATGGTTGAAGAAACATCATGGATATGAGCGCATGGCTATGATACGACGCATAGAGCCAGGCAATACGCACCGTTACATACGCTCAAGTTCGCACATGCAAGTCTTATGCAGCGTCACCTCCTTCTAGGCCGCAGCAAGCCGTCAGTTTGGAGAAGTACGAGCACAATTACGACAGTGCCGGTGGCATGCTTTGGCTATTTTTGTCGGCAGTTACGGTGATTTGTTGAAAGGGCTTTGATTTGTGGCCCTAGGATTGCAAGGACAAAGGAGCTGAAGCCTATATCTGGCTGCTCCCAACCCCAGTTGCAAATGAGTAGCTTAGAACAAAAACCTAGACCGATTTGCAACACATTTGCCGACAATTTCATTGTAATGGAATGAAGTGTAATTAAAGAGTTTCCAACCATCCAACTCCAACAAGGCCATTAATTCATTGCTAAGGGATACAAGCTGCGAGAGTTCCTGGGCTCCATACGACCGGCTATGGTCCACGGGGAAATGGAAGTTGGTTGGCCAATGCATGTCTGTGAAGAGGAACTACCCCTGGCCCACGCCAACCGTCCCAATTTAACCCAGGGACCCTACTCACATGCGTTCTAGCGAAGGACGTAGTCGATTATTATGCGCTCATTCCTCAGAAACCCTCCAAATGAGCTTTTCTGCACTAACACCATCACGGAGGAGATCGAGCGCTTTCGTCGCGCGCTCGAGAAGGTCCCGACCCTCGACTAGTTTATACTTGTTCGGCTTCACGATGCCTCGCGCGAGCATCTCCGGCATGATGACGGACTGCAGCTTCTCGACGAAGAACTCATTCTGTATGATCATATTAGCACATGCCACCCTGCGGCGTGCGGACCGGGAACCGTCGCTAGTTACTCACCCTCCAGAAGAAATGCGTCCGCACTCCGCGCGGAGTTACTCCCTCGGCCCACTCGACGCTGGTGCTGACGTCCATGCCGTACTCGGGCGCCTCCTCCCTTGTGGCGTGCGTCAGGATCACCGGCAGCATGACGGCAACGGTGCTGCCGCTCTGAGCGACCTTGGAGATGTGCCTTAGAGAGCCGGGCACGGATCCGATGCAGTCGATGATCAGGGGGAACGCCGGCGATGCGCTGTATTTCTGGCGCGGCTCCAGGAGGTCGTCGACGATGGTCGGGCTCCGGTAGTCGTACACCTCCGAGGCCCCCAGCTCACGCAGGCGCTGGTGGTTGGCCGACGACGCAGTGACAATCAGGTTGCGGTACCCGTAGAACTTGAGGATCTGTATCGCGTACTGCCCCACCGAAGACGAAGCGCCCCAGATGAGGATGTTGTCGTGGGCACGCGGGGGCGTGTAGCCTTCCGGCTTCGGCCAGGGCGTGGGGAGGTCGAGGTCAGCCCACATAGTGTTGAACACAGTGACGAAGTTCGTCGGCAGTGTCACGGCTTCCTCCATAGAAAAGCCCTCCGGAATCTGGGGGCGTCGGTTAGCGAAACGGGCTCGATACATATCAGAGGCTCTGGAATTCATGATATTACCTTGCCAAAGGTCCATGCTGGGCCTGTCACGAACTCCTGGTGCGGCTTCTCCTTGGCATCCTGGCGCCCGAAGCCGAAAACCTTGTCCCCGGGTTGTAAATGCTTGACCTCGGGTCCAACTTCGACTACGAACCCAGCGCAAGAACTTCCCGGCCGGAACGGCGGCTCGATCAGCAGCCCGCCATCGGCCTGATGTAAGTCCAGTGGGGTAGAAGATGTGAATAGGACTTTTACGAGTACCTCATCGGCCTGAGGTACAGTAGTGGGATATTGGTGGATTTCATAAGGTTGCCTTGGCGCCACAATAACGAGCGCCTTGTGTGTGCTGGTAGCCATGGTGGATGAAAGGGTCGATGTCTTGAGAGATACGAAGTGGGATAGTTGAAAGAAGGAAATCGAGCTGTTGGGTAGATCTTGGGGTTGTTTGTGCGGTTCCATTCAACTGATAGTGCTTGATTTATATATTTTTCCATCAAATATTTTACAAATCAAGTGTGCTACACAGCTCAAAGTACGATTCGGAAGAAGGCTCAATCATACAATTTAAGCTTACATAAACAGTTGCCGAAAAGGGAAACATCTTGCGGAATGCGCAGACTCAGTGGGGTTCTGATTGGTCCCGCCCAACATAGTCGCCCCAGTTAATTGCTGAACTAGCCGTTAGTAGCTCAAGCCTCTAACCCTGACATAATCTATATTTCTAAGCGCGATACGACGAGACTCTCGGTCTAGTCCTCCACGAATAAGCTACTCCTCTCGGGGTCCTTTAATGAGGCATGAAGGCTCTAGAACCCGAAAACATCCATGCGGTTTTGCAAAATGAGGAGGAGACCCGTAATGGAACCGCGGCTCCAGGTCGTTAACCAACTAGAAGGAAATCGAACTGTGGACGGAGCTGCAACCCGAATTGAGCCCGCCCTCGGGATTTATCCTCTGAAATGACTTCACACCTGTGGAAGGCACATGTCGTAGTGGTCGATGGCCTCAGAACGCCAGAAAGTCTACACATCATGATTTTCTGCTTCGGCCCCCCCCCAAAAGGGTGAGGAGTTTCGATAGATATCTTGTCTGACATGTTCAAAAACAGATTAGGGGAAGCTACAAATATAGGCGTAAACTGGTCGCCGCTCTGTAGGGAGTCATTTTTAAGCCTTTAGTAGCATCATTAACGTGTTGCGCTAGACCATTGACCATATGCGTTCGACCATGCGGGCACGACAGCCACAAACCTAAGTTCAGGACTGTAAGAAGGCTAATAGAGCCTGCCAGAGTACGAAGCCTTTCCCCTTATTCAATGTCCCATTCTAGGAACCTTCGAGGGGAACTATAAACCAGCAAGCTCATGGCCCAGCTAGAGTGTTATCGCCTTGATTTTAACAATGGAGCTTCACTTACAGGCAACTCTCACAGTGCATGCTACATTAGAGTGACTACACCTATATCCGTGTCATGGATAAAATGGGGGTCTAATGGGTTGCAATCAGACACCCCTGGTGGGCTTCACCAGGACCTATAAAACGCTTTCGGTCAGCCGAAGTGGCTTAAAAGATCCTTCCCTCCTGAGAGTCAGAGGCGTCAATAGACCCTTAATTTCTTCTGCGACAATCCACCGCACTGCACTACCACAAGGTGCGAGTTACGGCCATCAACTAGTAGATACGAAGAAACCCCTGAGTACCCCACGGCTATGCGTTTAACTGCCATTACACATAATGAGCCAAATCCCCCAAGCCGCTGCGAGCCTTATGCTTTCTAAATAGGATAGTCTGAGGTAGACAGATGAAGCGCAATCATGGTTTCTAAAAGGGGGTATTGAGAGCCGATCAGACTTAAGGAGGCATAGCAAAAAGATAATGACATGATAGTGAGAGTATAAATACGCCCAGCACCTCAGAGTTACATATCAATAAGTAGCAGCTTTAAGCCGCATGCTCCATCTGCCTTCGTCAGACGCCTTACTCTATGGTAACAGCAAATGAATCTCATTTAACACTACTTGCTCACTCTGAGTCCTGTACTTCTATGAACCGCAGTAAAACTGGTTTTCAGGTAGCATCACGGTTCTGAGTCCACACTCTGGGTGACATACTCCGTGAGGAAGTGATTTATACTTAATGTATAAACTAGTAGATATTTACATTAAGGCATACTGATGCTTCTTTCCTTCCAAATCAGAGGAGCCGCTCTTTATACGGCCGCATCTCAGAATCAGAGCGTCGAGGGTTAATATCGCTCCTATGTGCACTGGGGTCCATCTGCTATTGATACACGAACATATACCCAATATGATCCTTCAAATATAGCTTCCTGACGATGCTCGGAGACCTCCATAGTCTCTAGTAGGGATGGAAACGGCACCAGAGTCCGCCTGGCTGACTGCAAGTCAAGCTCGACGACTAGCTACACAGCGTCGCGAACCAAGCCGTTGTATCCCATCTCGGCGACGATACTACGGTTGCGACCGGCGCCATAGCAGCCGTTCGATGGAAGAGACGAGTCACTTTATAAGCTAGCTTTAAAACGTCTCCAGTCCACCTTCTTTGCCACCTCCACTTTATATAACCTCTCCGGCAATAATGAGCATCGTCACTGGTCTGACAAAGCCAGTCAATGCCATCCCAATCCACATGTCCGGTGGTGACATGGCGAAGGTCTCGATCTTGCCAACTGCCGGTGAACTATACCATCGTTTTTAGATTTTATAAGACTTCGCTGGCTAGGCTGGGTCCTATAGGAGGAACAGTCACTCATATCGACGACTATACACATAAGACATAAGGCTAGTTAAAATGATCGTCAGGAATATTGTCGAGGTTGTCAAGAGCAGACTGAATACCCGTTGGATGTATCCGAAATGGCAGCTTTGATGTCAATAATTGTTTGGGGTCATCGTGGGAAGGCAACTAATACATTAGCAGCAGTCTTGAAAGCTGACCTTTTTTCCCTCTTCCAGGAGATACCACCTATATAGATATATCCCTTTACCGGACTTTATCATAATCTCCGGTCGGACCTAACACTTGACGGTTTGCAGACTACCTAACGATATATACATACATATATATATAGAGAGAGAGAGAGGTATGGGTTGTCTTACCCATATTCTAAGTCCCACTGCAACAGAGGTCAGGAAGCGTGTGTGATTAGATGGTGACGGCCAGACTGGCAAGTTATATAAGTCCGTACTTAAGAAGTATGGTATATACTTATAAAAGTCTTTAGCGGCCTGGCTCTTCGCATAATGCTTACACATCCTCTGGACTGACTACAGTACGGATATAAGAATAAGTGACGATGGAAAGCATACCCCTGTTGTAAAATCAGCCCTTGATAGAGAGACTCCCCCGAGGACTGATCGGTGAGCAAGTAGACTTTCTTTGCTTGCTTGATATAGCGCATATAAGTGTAATCGCCAATCATCTTCCGGCGCGTCTTCTGTGAAGCTTCTGATATGAGTGGTTGATCATATTGAAACAGCGGATTCGCGGAGAGAGCGGCATCGCCGCCCCGGATAATAAGGACCGCCATTAATCTATCGAACTTATTGATATTTGCAGCACTTTACTAGGCATGCAGCCAACGTCCCGTCCAGGCCGCGTGTGTTACACAGGCAAGGTCCGACATCGGGGAAATCAGGGAAGGTGTTGGCTCAGGGGCTGTGGAAATTTTGTGGCGTGACCATGCAACGGCAGTTAATCCTCGCGGTATCACGTCAAGATCAGATTGCTAGTCTAGAGATACAGGTTTCCCTCGATACCAGCGGGGTAGTGGCATATTGCTGTGGTCTAGAGAGCACAACGAACTCTGCATCAAAATGGTGTTAAACTTCACCCAGTCAGGGGGAATCCTGCTTTAAACCCAGACATGCTGTTGATACAACGAGGAGTAGAAATAGAAGTAGCTACATATCTCCAATTATTGCTAATTTTCTTTTGGTCAGGAGGATGAGGATTGAGCTAGTAGGGCCAGAAGCGGGAAAATAGCGCCCAGCTGCGATGAGATAGGGGGCGTGATTGCCCTGCCTTAGACATATTACCTGTGGAGCCAGGCGTCCCCCGAACCGAAAGCTCTTTCGAAGCATCTATTTGTGTACTGAGATGTCTAATTAGTACAGTCCTCTTACAAAGCATAGAGTCCTTGGATATAACATGGCAAAGTGGATGACTTTACTGCCATGCAAGATACTAGGGCTAGGCTTTCCCATAAGTACCTTCAGCGACATTATCTAGTTCAGGAGAGAAGGGGGGGGGGCAGCTTAAGAATGTTTCCCGGCTTTATGCAGAGCGCCCGCCGCCCTCCACAAAGTTGTGGGAATGTTAAACGAGACACACTGACGCAGGCTGGGCACACCTTGGGGCAATGATCCAGCTGCGAGTCTTGTTAGCTACCAGCCTAGAGCAGCAGCTGACCTATTTATGATCTGCATCTTCCAAGCAGCTAGTAATTTGTGGTTGACAGGAAAGGGCACAACTAGTCATCTCGGCAAGGAGGGAAACCGGATGCCCGGCCCCCTGTCAGGTCGATTATGCTCTAGATCAAGACGAGGACCATTTTACCAACCCCGTCCAACCTTGCAGCTCTCCTCACCCGCTAAACTTTTCAACTCATCCTGTGCTTGCATTCTCACTACCAAAGTGGTGCGCGGTCCTCGGGTTGTGTCAATGTCTCATGTTCGAACACAGAAAACCTTGATAGTCATCGGGGCTGCACCAACTTTCGAAGCTATTCCTGGGGACCGGGGGAGATCGGCCGACACGGGATCACGACCACGCGCCAATCGAAACCCACCCCGAGGGGCGATGTGGGAATCTGCGAGGCACACCACTTACTATCGATTACTACGTCCACGCCAGGCGGACGGCCAGTGGCAAGACGGCGGGAGAAGGCGCGGTGCAGCAAGCAAGTTGCTCTCGGCGTGGGTTAGGTGTGGTGTCAAGGGAAAAGAAGTGAAGGGCCCATGCGGGTTACGGGTAGTGGTAGGCATCCACGCGAGCTATTCTCTCTAGCACTATGTAGATAGGAGACTGTGAATGGATGGACGGATACACATACCATACACTTCCAATAGCAAGCAAGCAAGTGCCTAGGGATGGTAGCAGCTTGCGGGGCAAGCCGGGGGCGCGATCCTGGCAGTTCCTCGTGGTTCCTCCCGCCTAAACTTTGATCAGCGTTCGTCCGGACTGCCCAACAGGGACGGACTGCGGTCGCGCGCCCCTCCAATGGAGTACGAGGTAGCTGCAGCCACTACTGGATGCGATCAATCATGAGGATGAGGAGGGGGGGAAGAGGGAGTGGTGTGCCTGTGCGTCCGTCAATCAATTTAATCAATCCGGATCACAATCACATGGCAGCCCCCGCTCGCGGCGCCGGCTGAGTCAACGAAATGCTCGGCGCACCGTACCTAGGACTTCTTCTACTATCGAGGCAGGCCTACCTAGGGAGGCAGGCATCTCTCTGATCGATTTGCCTGCCAAGTAACGTCACTCGTAAAGGAAATAGGAAAGGAATGAATATGCTAGGAAATTGCTCATGGAGTTGATATTCCAGCCCTACAAGAACTGTTGACGCAGGGATTCGTCGACAATACCAGGGTTTATTCCACCGTCGTCCAAGTCGCAAATTCGATTGGAGCGCACTGGGACGTCGCAAGGTGACAGATACAAGCTCTATGTACTCAAAATCCCCCCCTGGCCTACCACACACACACGTCAGGCAGCAATTGATGTCCAAGGATGCCGAGGGTGGGTGGGCAATTCGGCCCTCGGATTGGTAGGACTTGTCCCCCGGAACGCGAGCGACGTGCCCCGCGATCCGGCGGGGTCATTTCTGCAAGTCGCGCTCCCGTCGCAAGGAAGACGAAATGAAACAGGGGACGAAATGGGAAACAATTAAGAGGGGCGCGCGGAAAAAAAATCTGGATTTCTTCTGGTTCTCGCCAAGTCGCTTGGGACGCTGGGGGAACGGACGGACAAAAATTTTGTTGGTCGGGTGGACTCCGAGATGTCCGAGAGTGGTAGGTACCTATTTCGGGTAGTGTGTGGCTCAACCATCGACCCATCTACTAGCGTTTTCTCCTGAAGGTGCTATTATCCCAAGGTTCACTGGCGAGGAGGTCGTGAATGAAGACCTTTGCAGAGATGCAAGATAGAAGACAAGAAGGATCTTTTTGGGGGTATCTCGTATGGTATCTAAATACATAGCAAAGAAAGAGTCTAAAGGCTGATACATGGAACATCGCCGTAATCAAATCATCCATCCATCCATCCATCCACACATCGTCATTATACTCCTTCTCGTACACAAGTCCGCTCAAGATATACCTAAAAGGAAAAAAGAAAAAAAAAAGGTATTCGTAAAATAGGAATCCCCCATCCATCGAATCCCGCCTACCAAGCGCTGTCCCCAATCCCAGCCGAACCCCTATTCGTTTACTCATTCATTCATACATCCGTTCATCATGCATCTATCAACCTCTTAAAGGTAGATGGACTTCTCCTGTCTGCTGTGCCGGGGCGCGACTAAAGTGCCCGGGCTCGCGGCAAGGGTGTTGCGCCGCTGGAGGCGCTCCTTCAGGCGCTCCTGCATGCCACGGGTCTCCTCGCGGATCTCGCGCTCCTGCCGGCGGCGCTCCTTCTCCCTGGCCTTCTCGATGGCATCGATGCGCGAGAGCTGCATGTCCTGCATCGTCGATGCCAGTGCCATCACGTCGCTGACCTGCACCGAGCCGCGCCGGTACTTGGTGTTCTGCTGCTTCTGTTGCGGCTGCACCTGCGGCGGCTCCTGCTTCTGCTGCCGCTGCTGGTGGTGGTTGGCGCGGACGGCGGGTGCGGCCACGGTGACGGCCGCCGGCCGGTTGGCAATCTCCTCGTTTTGCCGGTCGATGCGGTGCTGCACGGACTCGCCCGGGGTGTAGTAGCGCACTTTGCTGATGTTGCTGCTGTCCCTGTCCTCGTCACTGGCGTCGCGCGAGCTCGTCCTCGAGCCCTCCCGCCGGTGTTTCTTGTGCGACGGATCCTCAACGATCGTCACCCTCTTGACTGGGCGGGTGGAAGATGTGGAGTGGCGCTCAGAGTCGCGCTCGCTACCGCGCTCACTGCTACGCTCGCTGTGACGGTCACTGTTGCGATCGCTGTGGAGGTCACTGTTGCGCTCACTCCCGCGGTCACTGCTGCGCTCGCTGCTACGCTCCGTGCTACGGTCGCCCTTGCGCTCTTGGTCGCGCCCCTTTTCGACAATGCGCACGCGGTGCGAGGACTCATACAAATCGAAGTCGTCCTCGGAGGGGCTAGGAGGTCGCCTGCTCGACTCGTGGTATCGCTGCGGCGGGCTCCGGGACAATGGCTTTGAGTCGACGAAGGTGACGTGCTCCGCCTTTTCGCGGCGAGGAGAAGAATGCTGCGGTGGGCTCCTGGACAACGGCCTGGACTCGATATATGCGGTCTCCGCTCTCTCACGGCGAGGCGACAAGGGCTTGGCGTTGGCGTCGATCACCTTGGTATCGCTGACAAAGTAGGCGTTTGAGCGCCTTGACCGCTCCGAGTCGGATGTCGACGGCGAGCGCGACGAGCGCGGCGGTGTAGGCGGGAAATGATCATAGGTAATGCGCGGGTTGCTGGGCTCCGGGTGCAGGGTCGCGTTCGGATAGTTGAACGTCTGGACGCGGTCGCACGGCTTTCCGTGCCGTGACCTCGAGCACAGTTCGTGCTCGAAGTGGCGTATAACACGCCCGTCCGGGTAGATGTCCGTGTACTTCTTGAGGTTGCACATTGCGGAAGTTGGTAACGTATGAGTGCGCCCAGCGCGGGGTAGGTCGGGTTGAGTAACGTGTGGTGTATGCCGAGACCTCCGGCGAATGTGTGTGGTGGTTAATCCAGACGAGGTTGCGCCCCGGTGCTGGTATGTCACGGTTAAATATGCTTCACGTGAGCGTCTGCGGTTGTGGATAGTGTTGTTGATGACGATACTTGGCTGAGTGGCCACGGCGATGGATTCTTCAGTTTTCGGTCTTCAGTCTTCGGTGTCAGAGACAAAATAGATATGTTGTACTTCTGGCCTTATAGACATGAGGGCATCGGGGTAGAGAATCCAGGAGGTGGGGTGGTGGGAGGACGGGAGATATTTGTAGCCTGAGGTAGTATATAGGTGTGGGTATAAGTATATGGTATATACTGGTTGCCTAGGAAAGACGAAGCTGAATGCTTAAGATTGCTATGGAATAATGAAGTTGGGTGTTGAGGTGAGCTGAGGAGGGGGGGTCCTGAAACAGTCAGTGGCAGGCCGGTCCCCTTATATTATGGCAGACGAGAGAGGTGTCACCCGTTCTTAGTAGGACACAAATTTTTGTGGGTGTACATAATTGTAGGTACATAAATTGCGACTGAAATCTCCCAGCAGGGGTTTCGCTTTCGCGCTAACCCCTCCTCCCTCCATTAACAACCCCTGTCGTTCTCTGCCTAACTGCTGACAGGGGTGCCTGAAATGGCCGGTGAATCATTCTTTTCCCGCATGGGCGAGCGCTGCTGCAAAGAATAGGTGTGCGGCAGGCGTGTGGGTTGAGATCTGTCAGACTCAGCCCCCTAGCCAATCGAGAACCACAGCCCCGGGGGCGGAGCACTATCTATGTAGAAGGGGTGACCGTGCTGCGATGCATGGATCGGGGTGTGCGTCAACGGGCTGGTCCCCACGGGTTGTCGGATTAGGAAACGGCCAAGGGGAGGTAACCCAATCAACAGCGTTTCATTCTCTTGGGAATTTTTTCTCTGCGGCCGAGGAACAATATCACCGCACTACCGTATGTACTAGAGTTCTAGTGATTGGTCTTGAAATCGACAAAATCAAGGTCAATATAGAGGCGCCGGTAGCAGCAAAGTCCCGACGGCTGCTAGGCCCGAAGACACAAAACAGAGTCTTGGTCGAAGAGAGAAAAAGAAAGAGAAAAGGCTCACTGTATCTACTGCGCGTACATAAAATATGAACACCTGTCATAACTAAACCACATGCATACAAAGTATACTGATCGTCAAGGGATTCTAGATTCTGTATGACATGAAAGGAACACATGTAAAACATGTAAAACGTTGTGGTGGATTACGTCGCTAGAACGACAAACACCAATGTCAGAGGAATCGCATCCGCTTTCATCTGGAAGGGGGGGGGGGGGGGGGGGG